>MU224968.1:3801223-3827641 GCA_018584345.1 Thuja plicata
AGCTACCATGTAGAAGCAATTTCCTCATTCCTTACATATCTAAAACTTATAATAATACAATAATGCTAATTCACCTATAATGGTTTTGAGAACCATATTAGGATATGACAACGAATCCAAAACCTCCTTAAATTTTTGAAGACCAACTCATGAGCACTGGAAAATACACCCTTTGACAAGTATGGACTTCCTCAAAGGTTGTAAGTTATGATTTTTCCTTAACATGGTTGTGAGAACCTTGTGGGGTTTGATGTTGATTTAAAAACCAACTCAAAGATCGATGTAAGTAAAATAAGAAAAAATTAAAGACTTAAAAAATGATCTTGGTGAGACTTATAAGGTTTCAATAACCTTATTGAGACCATCAGGTAGTTTTAAAATGGAGGAACAAAGATTAAGGTAGATGGACATTTTAAATAAAAATAATAACTTTGTCAAAATTTGGTAACATTTTGCAACCTTGTTGGGGTGCAACAAAAGTTTCACATTAATAGGTTTTCAATAAAAAATGCATACTTAGCTAAAAATAAAATCAAACTAAAACATCTGTCGATTGAAACCTAGCCAATGAACCTAAGAGAATTTTTTAACCTTTATAATGGTAACATTTTAGACAACACTTTTACTTTGCATAAGTATAGAGAACAAAAAATTTATAGCACTAAAAGTGGATCTTGTTAAAGGATATTGAATTTGATATTGGTAGAGGACATAAACAACCATAAGAGATGTAGATCAAATCTTCAAAAACTAGAAGTTCCCTAAAAGGATGCACCCAAAAAAACTAATTAAAGAATATACATTCAGTTTCAAAATAATAGAAAGCACAAAATTTAAATAAAAATATGATTTTAATATTACCCATGCACATGAAATTGAATTATTTCACCATTAAGGCCTTTGAGAAAACTATAATTTTCTCCATTGTTAGTGTAGATATAAAATGGGGCTATTGAAAAAGGATCATTTTTTTCATGCTTCTTTTTGTCTTAGAATCTACAATTCCACATCAAAATCTAGATCTCCTCAAGAAACTTTTTTCATTCACTTATCATTAAAGTTTTTTGACTTGAAACTATTTGTTCATGTGTATGTAAATAGATCTTCTTTTAATTTTATGTAGATATGTTAATTGATCAATTATACCAGTCTTACTATCATATTTATTATCATAGTTTTGTTTTTTCATTTTTAGGCAAAGGTGGGTGAGCCACTGAATATATTAATTATAATAGTATAAATTGGTTCGAGAGCTCATCCGGGAAAGAGCTAGCAAGAAAACCTGGAATCCTCACTTATTACAAATTTTTGAATTCTTATGAACACTAAAACACGAAGCAATTATCATGTAGTTTTGTTGCATAAACTTGTAGACTTGTAATAATTTTTGTTATGGGTAATACAATATCCAGTCCATAAACCAACTCATGCAGAGATTTTTATTTTATTTTATTCTAATACTATTTTCTCAAATACAAATTTAATGTTAGATTCACATGGCCTTTTTTTGTTCCCAAGATATCCTTAATAATCGTTTAAATGAATTTATTTTTCTTGATTCTACATGGCCATTTTGCTAACTGTAATATGGGGATGAAAAGGAAAATTTACGAAATACCGAGAGAATAGATTAGAAGATTCATTGAATATAAGTCATATGTTGTTATCAATGAGTATTTTTTCATGTACATTAAATCAATTCATAATCTCTCCATTATAAAATTCACAACTTTTCTTGTTGTCTTGTTTGTAGGTACCGCCTCTATCAACTTTGTGAAATAGTTAGTGGAAATTAAGATCCATTTGAATCCTCCTCTAGAATTATTTTAAATGTTACTTACAAAATAAATGCCCCACTACTGAAAAAGAGGTGCAACCCTAATTTTATTTAAAGGAAGCATACTTGAATGCTAATATACCCAACAAGGAGGATCACTAATACGAAACCCTTAAGATATTATGATATTTTGTCTTAGACATGAAATAGCCATTTGAAGATCCATTATGTATTTCTATTAAACTACCTCAAAGGCCTCAGGTATATCCAAAAACCTAATTCAGGTATAATCTTTATTTGTCAAATATATGTCACCATTCAAAACTATCCAATATATTGCCTACAAAATTATGTTTTGATCCTCAATCATATATTTAAGGAAAGAATTCTTCTATAAATAAAATATAATCTCTTTGTACCATATAGAATTCTATAAATTACATTCTTCCACAAAATTATCATCACTAGCCAAGGTTTTTACCTGTGACCTGAGCATCTCCATCGTTTTTCTCTATCATCATTTTAGCAAGTCTCTTCCCTCTCACTGACATGGTGAAAAAACTAATTAATGTTGAGCTCTTGGATCTCATTGATTCATTTTTGTATTTTCTTAGTCACCTCTCATTATGTGATAATATACTTGACTACCACATGAGGAACATATATTTTGAAATGAGGTCCTCATGCTTAACTACCACATTAGGAACATTTTTCTTGAAATAGGGTTCACTATGCACCCTATTCATTTTCCCTTGGACACCATCCTTAATTCACTTATTGAATCCTATTTATTTTTCCCCAACCTATGTAAGTATACTATAAGGATTAAAAGACAAATATCTTAATAATTAAATGTAGATATGATCAATGAAATAGAGAAATAAAACAAACATAAAATTAAGGCAAAAAGAATTTAACGCGCTTAACCCAATCTTGGGCTACGTCCACCAAATAGAGAGTCCAATATTATTATCCATTAATTTCAACCAATTACAACCAGTGATCCCTTGCTGCTCAATACCGCTGCAAAATGCTAAAATACTTCTTTACTCTAGCAACACATAACCCTAATATAATTTTTCTTATACAAAAACCCTAACCCTAAAATTTTATTGACAAGTTAACCTAGAGAAATATCAGATGAGTTAACCTAGGGAAATGCTAGGCGACTTAACCAAAAAATAGTTGCTGAGTTAACCCTATGAATTGCAAAAATGTGCACATTACTTGCCTGATTAGTCACCACAAAACAACATTTACCCTATCTCCCCATTCACTTCCAGTGTAATGTTTCCTACAAAGGTGTTGGGAATAAGATGGGTCACTTCATGAAAGTTGAACCTAAGACCAATATTTTCTCCCATATATCATATGAAAGTATTTTGGCTGATTTTAGTATTTATAAACCACTTTATGTTGAAATTAAACTTAAGGTTAGCAAGCTAAATTGGAGACGAATTTGGGAATATAAAGGGATCTCTTTTTATTCTAGAAGTTACTTTACAATTGGGAATTTATCCTCTTCCTATCCTCATGGATCCCATATTCACTCCTCTCCCATCTAGGGGAAAGATGTTAAATGATGTCATCTTATGGTTTTCCCTATGAATTAAAATTCTAGGTTAGATTCTTCTATGAACTCTATGCATCCCAATCCAACTACTCCTCTAACTTTATTGCTCATGTTATCCAAAATCCAATGGACCTTTCCTTGATGGTTTGTTTTGTTTCTACTATGGTGGCCCTTGTGAACATAGTACCTTTTGCAATAGATTGTGTTGTTTATGCTCCTCAAGCTCCTTTTGCGACCTTTTTCAGCATTAGCAGTATCCTATTCATCGCTCCTAACTCTCTTTCCTCAAACTACCAAGTTTCCCATTTGGGTCAGACAACTTTCTTCTCCAACTTGTATGCTACTTATTATGGATTTGAAAGCATAGCCATATTCACTTATTTGGAGAATAATGTTCATTCTTGCATATTTATATTTCATAATAAAAGGGGTCATTCTTTTTTAACCCTTAAATCTCATAATATTCTGTGGGTCGAACTTTGATGTTCATTAGCTAGTGATCTGTGGTTTAGGATTGGTTCAACTTTGGTGTGTTATGTTTTGGTTACTTAGGGGTAAGACTGCTATTTTTCTATAAAAACTTGTTATAGTGGCACTTTTTCCCAATTTGTGTGGGTTGGGGCCCTTGCCTACTTGCTAGACATAATTTTTGTTTCTAACAAGTATTACATGAAAAATTTAATAGAATTTACCAGAGAATTGTTGACAAGTTGGATGTGTTGTCATTGATATCAACATATTTGTAAGGATGATTATTGGATTCCAACATATCTATTTGACTGTGGTGCATAGTATCCATTTTGAAGATCATTCATTCTAGATGATAGAAAGTGAAGAACATTAGTTGTGGAAATCTGAGAGGTGTTCAAGATAGTTTGAAGATGATTATTGTCATGCTTCAGAAGTCTGCATCATGAGGTATGAGGATTGGTTCTTACACTATTTTCCAATGTTGCCAATATTGTTGAATTGTGGTGAGAATTGCTCTGCATGGTGAGATTTTTGGTTGTCTATGTGTGGAATGTGATTGATAGATTATGATGTGGTCTTAATTCTAATAGTTCATGGTATACAGATCTGATAGACATTTTTTTGTTGTATTAGTTGATGCTAACAATGTTCTTGAGGTCCGACATGAGAGATGTTAGTGAATCCAATGATTTGGGTGGCTTCATATGCTTTTGTGTTATTCATGATCCCTATAGATGTTCTTGCATTGTGTTCCCTCGAAGTTGGTGGTACACATCATTGTGGTGATCAAGTTTGGAGGATTTTTTAGTTAGTGGTAGTTTTCTTATGTTCTTGGATGACTTGATTAGGAAAATATTTTGTGGAGTTTTGAGATGTTATTTGTGGCTGTGTTACATGCTCGAGGTTGATGATAAGGATCTACTATATATTTTGGATGACATACATAGATATGGTTTATTATTTTGGGTGCATGGAAATGGATTTTGGATTTCAAGTTGAGTCGACCTTATCTATTTTTTCAAGGTTGATAAATTTTATATATTTAGGGAAATATTTTTATATTGTGGTCATGTGTGATTAGTTGGTGAGAAAGTGTTCCATATCTGTTGAGGGTTTAATCACTCATCTATAGGAGACATAGAGGATTTCAATAAAGATCTTAGATGTACATCATTGGAACTCACCTAGGCATATAGTAGATGTCATTATACATTTAAAAACTTTGGATTGATCATTGTAGTATTCTTGTAAGACAATGAGCCTTCCTTAGTTTTGTAGCCTTTTTTTATTTGAGTAGTGAGCTCTAGGTAGTGTACCTCAATGCATGTGCATTCCCATTAGTAATATGTATTATACTTCTAACAAGGTATAGTCATATATTGTGGGTTTCATCCCCACCAAGGTTATTACCCTTACAGGGTTTCCTCATGAAAAATATTGGTGTCAAATATTGTGGATGTGTTTCTAATCCATGTATGCATGTTTAATTTATCAAATAATAAATCATGAGATTTGAGTTTGAGTTTTGTGGTAAATAATTTTCTCATAACCTTCTTCATTCTTTTGCAATAAGAATTTATCTATAGTATGGAAGTAAGTAAATGACAAAAAAAAAAGGCTTTGAGAAGTGACAAGATTTGATTAAAGGGGCATATTTAGAAGCTTCCTTTGAAAAGCCTAAGTAGCCTCCTATTCGCAAATGATTGATTCTCATTTCTTCGTCATTATTGTTATGGCATTGGTCATCTTTGTAAAGTTAGTTAGAAATCCCATAGTAAATTGATCTACACAAAGAAATATTGAATTCCTTTGAATTTTTTGGTCAATGACATTTTTTCGATTATAGAATGTCTTTGTTGGTCAATTCTAGTTACTAGATCCTTTGGCACAATGTGACCTACTAATTTTTCTTTGGTTTAAAAATAAGAAAACTTCTTTCGATTTAAGGAATTGTGAAAGTCCAATGCTTTTTTAAATATCCTTTCAAGATGTAATGCATGACCCTCTACTCGCTTGACAAATTTGTTATGTCATCTTGATACACTACCCTTATTACATTAATCAAATTTGAAAATGTTGCATCCACAACTCTTTGAAAACTAACTCCGATATTTGTAAATCCAAATAACATTCTCACATAAACATATGTACCCCATAGAATTGTGAAGTCTATTATGTGTTGTTATAATTCCTTGGCATTCCCCTAATTATAGCTTGAGAAATCAAGCATAAAGGTTAACGGTTCACACCATGTGACCTTTTGTAACAAAACCACCATCTTAGCCAAATGATAGTTATCCTTTACGCAAATGATAGTTATCCTTTAATAAAGAAACATTAAAATTTCTAAAGTCCATACATAACCTAATATCAATATTCTTCTTTCTCACGGAAACTAAGTTAGAAACCAAGTAAAATGTACCACAGGCTTAATAATTCCACCTTCTCTTAAGTTCATCAATTCTTGTCCAATTATCCAAAATTTTCATCTTATATTACAACTAGATAATAACAATATTTAAATTTAAAAATATATACTTAAACATATCTTAAATTCATTGCATATCAGAAAATTTCTCCTGAATCAAATAAAAGAAAATCAAAGTTTAATTGTACAAACATCAGTCTCCCAAGGAAAAAAAAAATCAACAAAAAGAACATATCTCCAGGCTTTAGACAGCCCCATATTTGAACTGTAAAAATCACTCTGAAGTTAATTCATCGTTGCGTAAAACAAATGATACACACTGTCTGAGCTTCTGCTTACCGTTATAGTGTAAAACACATATTAAAGAACTGAATGAATCATTTTCACAGAATTTTAAGATTTCAAATCATAAATCATCCAGTAAAGGCTATGTTTTTTTTATATCTGCGTCCTCTAAAACTTGAGAGAAACATTGAACAGAGTAAAACAACTGTGAAGCCATTTTTCTAATACAGTTAAAATAAAGCAATAAGGAAACTCCTTAACTGCTGAGAATGTATCAAATGCGAATTGCGTTTCGAGGATAATTGCTTTGACCTCACCTCGGCAGCCCCAAAAAGTTCCTTCCTCAACATTACAGTTGTTGTTAAAGAGACAAGTCGTGGAAGCCGTTGAGGGAGAGGTAAGAACAATACCCTCCAGTAATCGTCTTTAAACAACCATTCTGAAAGCTGAACAAAAGCTCACACAACTCATCTAGCATATCAACCGTGACTGTGTTTTATTACATATAACTGCAATATTTGTCAAAGGAGGAAAGAGCCTTAGAGCACATATATAGAACATTGTGGGGTACCCTATTATCTGCAACAAAGATAAAATATTGTTTAAAGCATATTGCCTTCACATTGGCAGACATGATGATCTATCAAAACAAGAAAATCCTCAATATCTTACAACAAATAGATAAAAAATTGATACTTCTGAGCGGATGGAAGGCCTTCCCTGTTCAATGTTTGAAGATTTAATATTATGTTATGTAACAGAATATATAGCAACCTAAAAGCTTTTGTCTCTTCAAAATAGCGATCAGCTGAATCCAGCAGATAACCATATCTCACACATTTAAAGAGAATAAAAAAAGACACATAATTAAAGAAGCATAGTATATTCCTAGTGAAGCCCCATTTGAATCTTATACTGAAGAACAAATTCTCTTTCAAACCTTCAACCCTAAGCAATTGCCCCTTCAACAACCCACGTGTATTTGCTATATGGTCCTAATGAAGAAGACTTATTAATATTAGTAAAATTCTCTTTCAAAACTTCAACTCTAAGCAATTGCCCTGTCAACCACCCACGTGTATTTGCTATATGGTCCTAATGAAGATGATAGTAAAACTGAAAGCGAAATGCACATTTGGCTAACATCTTTAAAGTATATGACTATAACACAAGAATGGACTTCATTAATCTATAGAAGAAAGAAAGCACAATTTCTATACCAGTAAGAGTGCTCCGAGGTTTAATATTATTCTTAAAACTTCATGTTCGAATCAAGGTGCTCCGAGGTTTAACATTATTCTTGAAACTTCATATTCTAATAAATTAGAAAATTATTGAACAAGAAAATATTTTTTAGTAACTTGTTGAATTTTACGAGGATAATGTTAGAGATTTTAAATTTTTATATTTAAAATATAACATATTTTATATATCTTTTGTTAATAGGATTGGGAAGGATAACCTTCCTCTCAATTCACAAGAATGTGTAGTATGGATTGGGAAGGATAACAATCCTCTCAATTTACAAGAATGTGTAGTATGGAAGGACCCTAAATATAAGTGGGTGAAGGTCAACTTCGACAGGCTTCATAAAGGTAATCCATGTTCGAGTATTGTGGTCAATGTAGCAAGAGACCGTAAAGGGGTGTTTCTTTTCTATAGATCAATGTTTTGGAAGAACAAAAAAACAATGATGTGGAATTTTTTGTGGCATTACTAGCTTTAAAGTGTTGGTTAGAATTAAAATAAAATTGATTGTATTTGGAAAGAAACTCCCTTATAATTGTAAATGTCAACAAAAGACAAGTCTAAACTAGAAACTTAGAAAGTGGGTTAAGCTAATTTGGGATCTAATTGGGAAGTTTGATGAATTCGAAATTACACGTGTATATAGAGAGAAATATGATGGTGAACTACTTGGCCAAATTACTGGTGGATAACCTTGCTAGGTCATGTAATTACGTGGGAGGTTTGAGTGGCCATGTCATTAGCTAAGTAGCTAGAGCTGGATTATTATCTTTCATGATACTTAAAGAGGAAAAAATTGATGGGGAGACAAGTTTGGTTGATGTTTCAAGGCCCTCAGGTTGAGTGTGAGAGTGTACTCTTAGGCGATATCACTTGCTTCATAAATTTCTTTCGACATGTGGTGATAGACAATGGGATGCTCTTAAAACCTATTTTCTATTTTTTAATGGAATTTTAGTGGTGGATTTACTGTTGTTGGGATACACTTTGTCTACCCAATAGTAATGTAAATCATACAACAATATAGAGAGAAAAATGGTAATTATATTGCATTGTCCCAAGGCGGGGTTAATTAATCATTGGGGATCATGAAGGAATTATTATATCTCCTCTATAATTTCAAGACTAAAATGTGTATATATTTAATGTAAATATTAAAAGAAATATTGAAAGAATCTATTAATATCTTTTTATGTTAGTTGTGAGTCATCTTTTCTAGATTTTGATAGAGTGCTACACTAGAGAGACATGGACAAGTCAATTCTTCAGATTAGTAAGAAAAGTTCAAATGTCATTGTTAGGAGAACTGTTTGATAAAATGCTAATGTGCACAATTAAAGATATTCATGGCCTTATCATACATGTGGTTAAGATGGTATTGTCTGAGGAATTTTTGAATATAGGCCAACATCACAAGTTGAATATGAATGTTTCCACTATGTTCTTTTCTACACTATTAGATTTTGAGGAGTACAAGCATATGGAGAAAAGAGTGTGTTGAACATTGGATATACTGGGAGGGGAGGGTTGAATCCATGTACTCTTGAATAATTTAACATATTTAAGTACTTGACCACATAGCATATTTTATCTTTTCTGAAAAGAAAAGAATTGAAAGCAATTGACATAGAAACACATAACACCAGGTATTTTTGTGGAAACTCAATATGGGAAAAACCACAGACATGGTTATCTCTCAAGTATTAAGTAATAAATTAAGTAATACATAGGGTAGCTAAAATTCAGTTGGCTCACTACCCTGATACAAAATCGAAATGATTACTGATAGAAAAAAAAAATTGAACTCATAAGCATGCATATATTAATGCACCGAGTATAATTCTTAGTGAGTTACAAAAGTTCTCTTTACCGATATAAAATTACATCAATAGTTCACATATATCATATCACATATACATACACAACATTATATATATCATAGAGAATTACATTCACCAACTACTTGAGGTCACCATACTTATATAGGTCATCATCAATATGCATCCTTTTCATGTCAGTTGAGACTCAAGAACATGTAACCAACCGAAAAGTGTGGCACAGGTTGACTATGACAAAAACTATTTTGGGCACAAGTGCAAAAAATGTTTGAACCAAAATATCCACATACTACATTGTCCATGAATTAGTGTCACTAATACCGCTAATACATATTGTGGGTGGTCATTGTCAGTGCAATGTAGAACCAAAACCCAAAGGGGTAATCGTAGGAAGCTATACTGATAGATCCTGATTGATATCATCAACGACAACCAAAAAATGGGGCAACACAAAAAATATCCCCCTTCTTCGTTGGTGGCAAATAGAAAAATTATGGAAATCTAAAATATTACAAAATATCCATAATTGAATCTAGCAAAAATCTAAAATTCTAAAACTTGTTGATAACCACTGAAAACTAGAAAACTCCTCCCCGAAAGAGGGATATCCTAATTTTTCTCTTTATTTTCCAAAATATTTTTCCAATAAATTTTTTCACTTTATACTATACACTACCCCCCCTTTTGGCATAAATGAAAAAGGGGCCAATAAAACTTACTACTTTATGCATTGGTGGGTTGAAAGAGATTCTTCGACCTGTCAAGTTCAACAATCCACTTGTCCTTTTTGTTCTAGTTTCTGATAGCATAAGTGAAAAGATGCATGTGGAAACATATAGTGGCAAGCACCTCTTCAACATTTTCAATATATGTTGGTTCATTAAAAATAATATTTTGAGAAGATAGAATGGCTTTACTTAGAGCAGAAAAATAAGGGGTTCACATATCTTGAAGTCTTCCTAAGGGAGCAATGATGTTTTCCCTCTCCTGTTGTAGAGTGAAGAATTTATTTTTCTGTTGTTCTAAAGAATACCTAATAGTAATGTCAAGATCATCAATCAAGTTGTAGGAACCATAAACATTTCTAATAGAAAGTTTAATTATGCCCATTTCTTTCTTTATCTTTTCGTTGGACTTGGGTCATCGCAAGGTATAATCAAATAGCACATTAGCATCATCAAGTAAATATTTCCCATTTTGGATAAGAGCCTATAAATCAAAGAGCGGCTTAAAATACCTATCCTTTAATTGTAGCAATATCATTTGTTTGGTTTCTCCATCTTTCTTCTAGACTTTGTCATCCATAAATGATGTCAATTCTTTAACTTTATTTACAAGTAGTTTACATTTATACTTTATCTTTCATGATGGATAAGTTGTACATGAAGGAATATTACTCTGAAGATATAAAATTATTTCATTGAAAAATTCTTCTTTCTTTTAATTCTTTCAATACCTCTTCCTAAGCTGAAGCAGTAATAGTTTGTCCTAGCTGAAGCTTTTGTATAGGGGTAACTCTTTTCAAGTCTATATACAATGTGGAGTTGTGAATGGTTGTATCATCAATGGTGAAGGAATGAAAATTTGTAGAGATATACCAGAACTTGTGTTAGTTTCCAGTCTTTGACTAAGTACTTCAAACTTTGGTTCTTTCTTCTCAGGACTCGGCTATACAAAGCTATCAGTAGAAATTGAATCTTTCCTATCCTCTTCTATTTTCTTTCCTTTTTCACTTTCTTTCTCTTATATTTTTGTTTCCTTTGTTTCTTTTTCCATTTTATATCGATTATCTCTAGATCTAATAGTGTCTACGAGCACATCTTATTCCACTATTTTGTTCTCATTTTCCCTTTCTTTTTCCTCAATTACTTCTTGATTTACTTATTGTACCTCTTCAATTATCACATAAGTACCTATAAGTGTGGCATTAGTCACTAGAGAGCTAGATAGCTCTGCAACTAGAGGATTTTGGTGCAAATTATAAACATCGTCATAATTAAACTCAATAATATCTTCTTTCTTTTTAGATGAATAGTGAGAAGTGAGAGGCTTTTTGGTGTTAACTTGAGAAATCATATTTATTCTACTAGCAAAAGTGATAAGTTCAAATATTATATCTTGTTTCAATTTGAAAACTCCTAATTTATCTTTCGTAAGCATGCGTATTCTTTTCTTTTTTCTACCATATAAACCTTTTGCAACTGTATAGAATGATATCACATATTGTCTTGCTACTACATTTTTACATACTTCATTCAATCCTGCTTGGAATATATCATCATCTATTTGTTTTTATTCTATCCTATTTTTTTTAATTCATTGCACATCGATATAGGAATTTCTCTCTTATAATCATTTATATCTACATCAAACTTTTCACCATACTATACAAATGCTTCAATAATAGATTGTTGCCCTTCCCAGGAGATAGGTTCATAAAAATTTCCTATACCTTTCCTTCCATTTTTTTTTCTAAAACATCAAATATTATTTTTTCATCAAGGGGATCAGAACCAAGACATACCTCTTTCTTTTTCCCTTTTCATTTCCTCACCTTGATTCAGAATTGCACTTTGTCTAGACCACTGTGACACTCTATAAAATTATATGATTCCTTTTTAGAATTAACTATAACAAGATTAACATGAAATTGTTTTTCTTTAGGATCCTTTTAGGTTATTGTAATAGATTTAGCCTTCTTCCTCTTCTTAGAGGGCCACTCCTTCTTGATCTTTTCTATAGGAGTAGAAGCTAATGAAGTACCAAATGGATTCTTGATAGATTTGTGTGTCATTCTCTTCACAATAGTAGTTTTCTATTCTTTAGTAATTCCAGTGAACTCTCTGGCTTCCTTCAAAAAAAAATTCAACATTCTTCAAGGCTTCCTTAGTCACTTTTTGTCCATGAATCAAAAGTTATAATTCAATGGGGCTAGTGCGTAGAACCTTTGCATTATCTTTGACTAATTCTTCTATCACTTCATATCCATGAGTAGGAACCCATTTTTTTCTTGGTTTTACTGCTTGCATGATACAGTGATCAGTTGTCAATATGAATGTGATATAATTATTGTATTTTTCAGTCACTGAAGGACAAATTCTATCCTGGTTGTGCATCTTGCATCGTAAGACAACAAATTACATAGTAAACTAATCATATATGATTGTAACCTTATATTTTTCTCAATCACTTGTCAATTGGTGTGCAACTTGATGATCCTCAAACAATATAAATATTCCTTCTCCCGATAGGACATTTGAAAAGTACAATAATAGATATATAGATAATGTTCCAAAATGGAATGCAACATATATCCTACTAGTTTTTATAAACTTTAAATTATCAATGAATTGTTCCTTAAAGAGGGTGCACAAATGAAAATGAGTATATTTCACCATCTAATACACCACAAATATTTTCATGGCTGAAATTAACTTGTCAAGTGATTTGTATAGTAAACTTTGTTTCCGATAACCTAAGCTACATATCTGAATTTTGGGTCTAGAATAGGATTTACCGCCAATGATCTACCATTTGAAATAGCTCTCATGAGAGCTTTGTCCCAATCACATTTAACATATTTGATCTTCAGTACAATGCTAGTGTCGTTTACTTAATTTATCTTCTGCATAACATCCTTTGTCAAGAGATGACTCTCATCTAGCTATGGAAAAGTTTTGTTAAAATGACTTATGGTCATTCTCACCCAATTCTCATTATTACAAAAGTTGGAAAATTTATTGACACATACATCCTTTTTTTGAAAAAAATTTGATACTCTAGTTTTACCATTCCATCTTTGTTTTCCAATTCTTTGACCCAAAGATATTACAACTTGTCATGATTGAATTTGTTTCGCTTCAATTTTAAATTAATTTTTATATCTTTAGCTAGAACCACTCCATAAGGGATTCAAGAAAAGAAACCCATCATGTCATTCTCGATGAAAATTTTAGGCAACATGATTTAAATTTGGGACATGATTCAGAGGATTCATCAACCATCATAAAGTAAGTTGGCCATCCATTTCCATTTCAAAGAAAAAAAAAACATTGATTGTTGTGAAATTAACTTCAAAATTAGTAGACAAAAGCCTTGAATCTCTTGTGATAACCTTGGCTTCTCTTCTCTTTCACCTTTGAACTCAATTTATTTTTCATTGTGAGTGATATGTCATGTAAATTTCATATTTAAGTTATAACCTTGGTATTAAGTAACTTTTCTTACATTAATTATGTCGTATGCACACAACAATTGCTTTTACCAAGATAAATATTCTCTTCTCATTTCACTCTACTGAAAACTCCCTAATGCACTAGATTTGGTATGATTGCATTATGTAGGATGGGAGACAGATACATAATTATTTCTCCCCCCGAATGGTAGCTAGAGGCTGCTAGTTACTAGAACAAATTTCTGTACCAAAGTCAGATCTACCGTCATCCTTATTTACCCATATTTTCTTCATTTCTTCTTTGATCTCTTCCATGTTAATCATTTTTTTCTTTTAATTTTGGTTAGTATCAACTGATCGATAGAACCTTGATATATGGCCAATTTTTTTGCGCTTGAAGCATTTGTTGCCTATTTTCTTTTGTCTTGACCTACACTGATTAGATTTATGACCATATAAAAAACATTTATAATAGTAGCCAGTAAACTTATTGCTATCATTATTAGATTTTCTACATTTACTTGCTTTATGACCAAAAGTGTTACAATTGAAACATCTATGGGTAAAATATCTATTGTTTGAATTCAAACTACTTCTACAATTTACTACTTTATGACTTGATTTACTCCATTTGAAATACTAACCATTAAAGGAATGAGAATTCATACTTACCTGAGGTTTTACCAAAACCTTACCTTTATCAGGTGCAGATTGATTTTTACTTACTAGAACCAATTCATCCTTTTTTGATTATGTTGTGAGAGAATTCACCAATATCGTATCCAAGTCTTTTTTTTTCTACCAGGAGTCTCTGAGCTCATAATCACATCTAGTTTCTTCGAACTATTTTTGGCTTTTCTTTCTCTTTTTTGTGCATTTCTTCTTTATTTGTTTTAATAGAGAATATCTCTTGTTCTAACCTTTTGCATTCATCATTTTTTCTCTGAATTATGTTATTCAAAAGCTTCTTGGTCTTTTCATCTTCTTCACATTGGACTCTTAGATCGGTGATGGTTTCATTTGCTAGTTTGAGCTCATTGCTTATTTCCTTATACATAGATTTAAAATTTCTAATTTACTCTTTCAATTTTTGGATATTTTATAGATTTTCTTATAAGACTTTGTTTTTTTTTATCTTCAACTGATTCTAGATCTTCATATATAGACATGAATTCAATGTCATCCATAGTGGATGTTAGTGAAAATTGTTCAAACTACTAGATCTCAACTGAGCAGTTACACTCTTCCAAAGGAACTAGCTCTGATACCAATTGTTTAACATTCAGTATACTAAGAGGGGAGGGGTGAATCAATATACCTTTGAATAATTTACAACATTAAGTACTTGACCACATAACATATTTAACTTTGCTGGAAAGAAAAGAATGAAAATAAATTGGCTTACAAACACATAATACCACATTATTTCGTGGAAACCCAAGATGGGGAAAACCATGAAGAGGGATAGATATCAATTAATAAGTAATTTATTAAGTAATACATATGGTTTCTCACTATCGGTTGACTAACTGTTGGTTGGATCAGTTTCATTTGGCTCATTGTCGTTTGGTCTCACTACCCTAATACTAAATAGCAATGATTGCTAATAGAACAAAAATTGAACTAATAAGAAGGCATATACTAATGAAGTACTTGTATATTTCTCGATGATTTACAAAACTTCTCTTTACCAATACAAAATTATATCAATAGTTCGCATATATGAGGTCATATATACATACAAAGCATTATATACATAATAAAGAATTCATCAAATGCTTGAGGTCACCATACTATATACCATCATCGTATGCATGATTTCAATGTCAGTTGACACTCAAAACATGTAACCAACTGAAACATGTTGCAAGGGTCAGTCATGAAAAAAATTATTTTAGGCGCAAGTGCAAAAAGAATCTAGACCAAAATATACATAAATTGCATTATCAATGAATAACTACCACTGATACTGCTAGCACATGTTATAATTGAAACACGGAACTAAAACCAAAACCTGTGTAATGGTAAGAAGATATAGCGAAAGATCCAAAATGATGTAATCAATGACAACCATAAAATGTGGTAACCTAACAGAGTGTGCAAAAAGTTAATCTAGAAACATTTCCTTAAAGAGTTTCTAATGCGTTACAAGTTTTGAAATGGGTGATGGAATGCCACTTCCTAAATATTATTATGTAATTATCCACCAAGTTCATGAACCAGGAAGCGATGATTTATTTTATTCTTTACAGGAATCCCTTCTCTAATAGAAGAAGCTAAATGTTGAGAAAATGTGTCTTTTTCCTAAAGAAAATGTTGGAGCTAGTCATTTGTGGTGGAGTACAGTAACTAAAAAAATACACAAAGGAGGAAGGTCTATAAAGTGATGATGACAAGGAAGCGGAGGAATTTGACATGTACATGGAAGAAGAAGAAATGGGTACTACAATCATGGATAGGGCAACCATCAAAGTAGATGAGCATGAAGCATGCATTATAGATTTCCTACTGATATCATACTAATGGATAGGAAAGAGGTGCAAACTATTTTTTGAGTCTAGGTGTGATGTCACAACCACCTATATATAGTAGCTATAGTGTTCCCCTAGTTTAATTTTATAATGTATGGTTCATAACTTTATGGAATTATCTCCATTATCACTAGGAGACTATTTGGTTGAACGCACCTTGAGACTGAGAGGGGGGTGAATCGTTCTCAACCAAAAATATTTATTTTTAACACAATTTCAAAATTATTTTAATCCTTAGTATGTAATACCATGCACAAGATAACATAAGATTAATGTGAAAAACACCATGCACAACATATATAAGATAAAGAAATGAAAACTATGCACAAGAGAACATCAAATTTATGTGAAAAAATAAAGAAAGGAAAAATCGCAGTGAGATTTGTCCCATAATATATGAAACAAGTATACTTGTATTTTTTATAGGCTCATTTTAAAAAACAACACATGGTTCCCTAAACTTGCAGGCTAAGGCGTATTTCCCTAAGCAAAGATACACAAGTAATTGGAGACTAAGACACATTGAATCAGAACAAGATATAGAGATTGCAAGGAAGACATACTATCTCTTAAAATGAAAAAACTTATATGAATAGATATTAACAGGATTTTATTTCACTACCTCCATAAAATATCCAAATGATAAGTCATCCTTGAATCTCTTCTCCAAGAAACCAACTTCATAATACCATCACTACCTCTATCATGAAAATCTATAATTCTTTATTTTATGCTATTCCATCTAATCTAGACATACTCTTACACATCATAACTTTCACTTTACAACATGAATTTGATCTTCAATATATACTATCTTCTATACCACAAACATCAACAAGGTCTATCGAATTAGAGGAAAAACATAAGCATTATTAATTTATCCATAAAAACATAATTAAGGTGAAGGAAATCCATGAATGTAGAAGATAGAGAGGACCTAAAATGTATCTTAACACATCTTTGAAATATTTTAAAATATTTCACATGATATTACACATCTTCCAAGGTTGAAAGTATGGTGACATGCAGATACACCAAGCAATACATCACTAGTCGACAAAAAAACACATCTTCTAGATGGATACTCTTAATGTCGATCACACTACACCGTGATAGGACCTAAAACAAATGAAACAAAACCTTGAAGTCAATACAAGACATCCAAATATATATTGCAGGCTTAACAACATTTCTATATACAATGTATTAATAACTTGATTACATAGCAGTTTGTAGAGCATACTAATAATTTTACTAAACATCTAGGACTATTCTAAAATCCTTCTTTCTTCTTCTTACTTCAAGATCAAACTTGAACATCATATATGATAGGATCACTACATTTTGGAGAGACAAACAAACATAGATAATAACCATCACTTTAATTGTAGACAACACTAAGTTGTAAAACATAAGCTGAGACATAGGAAAAATGTTAAAAAAATGTCCTTTAAAATGCAACACCTAAAACATCAATGTGGAGAAATCCAGAGCATTTATTAGATCAATTATGATAGATACCAAAAATGTTAGTTAACTGCAAACCATAACCATATTAGTTGCAACAACAAATTATCCAACTCCTAGGAATGCAAAGTATTCCTTCATACTATCTACAACAAATCTTCTATGGATACTGACTTGTTCAGAATTTAAAAGACTTGAGAGTTATAGAAACAACATACTACCATCCTATCTCAAACCATCTCTACTATGACATGACAAACCAAGGTAAAGGAAGGGGATTTTATCCCTATCCATATCATGAAATGTTTCATCCTTCCATATCATAAATATTCTATCCTACCATATTAATAGTCTTCTTTCCTTCCATATCTCTAACCTTTGTATAGATATTTGAGAAACATTGTCTAGCAATGAACATCAATGCTACACTAATTAGCAACACTATCAATATCATCAATATTTTTCCTGTGAACTATTCACAATCACCTTCATCATTAATTCCCTCAACACATATTGTCAAATATCAAGTTGACATCAATGAAAACACACAATTCCAACAATCTCATCTTGCATACACTTGTTAAAGGGTAGACTCTTTTTGTAGTTTTATGTTATTGTGGAGTAGCTAACTAGCATAGGATAGAAGGATGGTAAAAGATTAGATATAGACTTAATATTTTATAAATATTAATGTAAACGGTGCAAATCCTTAGGTACTATTTATTGATCAACTTTTTTAAATATTTTATTTATAATAAATAATTAAAAATTTAATATTATCATGAAATAATGATGTCCTTAAGAGCGAGTCATGGAAACATTCCTACATTTACCAGTGAGCTAAAATGACAACAAACATGTATCGGCAAATTAATTGTTTTCTCCCTCTTGAGAAGAAAATTATAAGCCTCTTTGACTATTTAAGAACCTTATCAATACATAGTCCAAATGATTTCATCTGCTTCTAGTCAAAAACTCTATCTATTTTCTAATTCCTCTGCAAAATACATTTTCAAGAGACTTGGAAAAACCACAAAAACCATTTATTTGTATAGAAATTTTAAATGGATGGAATAATTATCAAGAGTGAAGTAGTCCCCAACTTATGTACCCTAGACAATTTTCAAGAAAAATTAAAGAAGTTTCTATTTACTTGATCTTTACATTATATTGTTACATTTTTAATATTATTATTATCAGAAAGATAATGGGAAATAAAAATTAAGCAATAAGAATGTTTGTGTATGTTGATTTGAATATTTATTTATAATAGATAGTGCATCACCTATTCTTAAAAAAAAAAATATTGAAGGTTCATATCATCTATGAGGGTGGATATTTCCAAAATGGTTTAGAAAAGAGGATAGAATTTGAAGAAAATTAGAAGGAAAGGGAAGATAATTGACCATCAAAACAAAGTTAAAGACCTTAAGAGAGAAAATAAATAGATTTTATATTTAAGATGATATCTTACTATGATCAATATATAATAAGGGAGCCAAGAGGTGCACATGGCAATATAAATTCACTCTAGAAAATTCTTTTTGAGATCAAGAAAGCTTGTCAAAATAAGATGAAATTTGGTTACCTTTTTTCTTATCATGAATAATATTTAAAACTACACTAACTACAAAATAGCTTAACCAATGTCTTGTAATTTTTTTTTCCTCTACATTGTTTTAATCTCCTTTATTATTCATTTTATTTTTCCCACCTATATTTTTGTTTACACATTCTTCCCTCTATGGCATAATGAATAAAACACAAGTCTTTCTAAAGATCCTGGATTTTTGCCCTAATGTATGTAGTCCTTATTTATAATTAAAGATAGCTTTTGCCCTTTTAGAATTTTTTTAAAAAAAGTCTCCAAATAAATAATCAAATAATATATTTATTAGACAAATTATAAAATAATTGAATAATTTAAATCTTAAGTATCATTTCCAAATGTGTAACTAAACATTTAATAATGTTTGAAGTCCACAGACCTTTCAAACATGTGACAAGTTCTGTTTTTTTATTACTTGATGAATTATATTGAAATCCTTTTAATACTTTATTATTTAATTATTTATTATAAGGATATTCTAAAATTCATAAATTTCTTGAAATATTAATAAGATTAGTTCTAAAATCCTTGATACTCCTAATTAGCCAAAATATAATTTTATAAACTACTTGAAATTCTAACATAATTTTCGGTGATTTTGTTCATACTCAAGGTCTAAATTATTAGCTAGTTCACGAGATCATGAAAATCACAAATATCTAACACATTATCTCCATGTCTTCAAAAATTACATGTACTTTTTTTTTAAAGCTTCTTAGTGACTTCATTAACCTTCTAACTAATTCAAAGTAAGAATATGCTTCGGATGTTATCTTAATTCACCAATTTATTATTTGTGAGCTAAGTTTTTATTTCCTTATTAAAAAATAAAGTCTAATGCAATATATTTCTCATTTTATTGAAATATGGGAGTATTTATTTAGAATAATTTGACTTGTTTTTATTTTGATGTTAAATTATTTTAAGATTAATGATTTTAATTAAGGTAAAACGGGTTTTGGAGGGGCGTCAAAGAACCAATACAAGAAGATTTTTGAGGGATCAAGAACCCAAAAATAAACAACTAGAATAGATAGAACATATCGAAACAACAAACTCGCAAAGGAATTACAAAAATCAACCTACAAAAAAAGAATCATAAAATGTGTAGGCTACAACAGTAATAGGGAAAAGCCCCCAATGTCATTGCAAAGGATTTTTACTAGCTCTCTTACCCTTAGATATTATTAAAGGGTTTTTCCAAGCCACCTTAACCTAAGCAATGAGTTTTAACAAGGTTCCCATTACCTTAACTTCCATATATTTATTTAGATAAAACATAACAATCCAACTAGAATAAGTTTATTTCCCCATGAAACAAAGATAATTAAGAGTATTAGAAGTTTTTTAAAGGCTCCCTAAACCTTGAATTTGGGTTTTTAAATTGCTCCCAAAACCGTGCTACAATAGTCGTCAAAGGATTGCCAACAACATATTCTTTCCTCTCCAATGAATCACCTCTCTACCTCAATAGAAGAGGAATTTGCCTCAATAGAAACCATAGAGGTAGAAATAACCAATAAGAAGGCAAAAAATGACCCAATCTCTTATTTTGGAAATAGCCCTCACCTATACAACTGAACTCTAGTTGAATAGAAGACGACACCACCCAATAGGAAAGGAATGAAAAGTAAACACCTAGAGAAGAAAAAAAACTATTATCCACATACCCATGGAATAAATCCACCTACATAGGAGAATAACCCACCACAATAGGAAAACTATGAAAAAACAAAAATAAAGATGCAAAACTATCCCATAGAATAAAAATACTAGTGGAAATCAAAAAGGCCCTCACAAAACTATCACGAGCTAAAAAAATCCCCCAAATAAAAGGGAGAAACCATTAACCAAAAATAGGACTTGAAATAAATGTATATAAAAGGGAAAATGGGACCACAAACAAAGACAAGAGAAGAAAATAAATAACCTTTCTCACACCAACCCCACAGATCACCAAGAAAAACCCAAAAATAGTAATAGAATAAGATAGGGCCACTAGCAAGCTAAAAAGAACCTAGGACTAAGAGAGAAGGGGATGAGTACAAGATCAAGAATACTCATCCTCTTAAAAAAATCACAACCAAATGTGACAAACAACACTAAATCTAAGAGCCAATAGGCCAAACCTAATACCCCTAAGAAAAAAAAGGATAATTTGAAAGGGGCCTGGAAAACAAAATATAGACTAAACCTTCTCCAAGAAAAGAAACAGACAACACCAAGGAAAAAGAAACCCAATAGAGAGTGAGGAGGGAAAAGGGGATGAGATCATCAAATATATTTCTCTCAGAAGACCCAAACCCAACCACATACTTCACCTCCATAACCAAGAATCCACTAGCCAAAGAAGAGATGCGACCTCCCTACACACCCAAATAAGGGACTAGCACACAAACTAGAAGCCGAAACAAATACAACACTAGAAAATATCACTACTGGGTTAGAATAAAACTTACACCAAGAGATGTTTGGGAAGGGAACAAGATCATGAAAGCACCCCCTCTTAACAATATTGAATCTGACCTCTTCCACTAACACTACTTCCAAGAATTATGTAACTAGAATAAAGACCCCTTCATGCATAGAATCCAACATAGAAAGCAAAATCCCTACACCTCCAAATCCAACACCAAACCCATAAACTATAGCAACCAGCTTCGCACAATAGAGAAAGAATCCAAAAAATGGCACAACACCTAAAATATAAAGAAAACACCCACACAATAATTGGCATCTAATACACAGAGTGATTGAAAAGCTTATTCCAACATCTCTGGAAAAAAAAATTGATGCATAAAAGAGGAAACACAAACCCTAAATCCAAAACCATCATGACAACTAAAAATGTCAAAATCACCTCCCCACCAATAGAACAAATAGGGGCCAAGGTACACACCAAGAACACAAACTCAAACTGGGAACAAGCAGAGGAAAGGAGGGCTTTCAACATCTTACATAAC
The DNA here is from genome assembly GCA_018584345.1 of Thuja plicata. Taxonomy (NCBI): domain Eukaryota; kingdom Viridiplantae; phylum Streptophyta; class Pinopsida; order Cupressales; family Cupressaceae; genus Thuja; species Thuja plicata. The sequence goes on from MU224968.1 coordinate 3,823,588, forward strand.
TATTTAAGAACACCTAGAGGATTTTGTATCAAGATAAATAAATCATCCTCATCATCATCTTCTTTAGCTTCCCCCTCTACAACACCCTCATTGGAAAATCCCCGCTCTTCTCCCCTTCCCATTCACCACCATGTTAAAAAAAAGTGATCATTTTATTAAGATTTATGTTCTTGTATTATGTTATAGTATTAAACCCTCACTTTTCTAACCTTTAAATAAACTACACTCATTAGCAACATTATTGGTGCATATGAAGTCTTTTTTACTAATTGTGCATTTTTTGTTCTTCAAAGCCTATTTTGTTTTCATAAGTTAATTAAAAAGCCTCAAAAAATAAATCTAAATATAAATAATAGGATTATGGACATCTAACCATAGTTCATCATTTTTTTGTTGACATGAAGGATAGCCAACTTAGGAACATCAACGTTTCTAATAAGGAATGTAGTAAATTCTTGGCAAATTTGGATGGAATTTTTTTTTTTAAATAAGCTACCTCATACTAGTGGTTTTCTAATAATTATTGAATGTAAAAACTAGAACATAATTTATGTTGGGAATTACAAGTCGTATTATGTGTTAAGAATTACAAATCAGGTACTAGTGAAGTAAAAGGTATGGAGGAAATGGTGATTATTGGATTGTACCATCTTAAAAAGTAAGCACTCATAAATAGGTTCTCAATTGTCTTTTGGCATATTCACATGATTGGATGTGTTTTCACTGATATCAACATATTAGAGGAAGTAGAGGAATTGATCAGAATATCTATTTGATTATTGCTAACTTAACTATTGCAGGTTATCATGTGGAGAAGAATGCTAAAAAGGTCCAATAGGAGGTGGATATTGCAGAGATGAAGTCACACATGAAGAGGAAGGATGATGAAGGTGCTTACTAAGTTCACCAAAAGTCAAAAAAGATTTCATGATTATTTGAACAAGGAACTAGGTTACAGAAGCTGACTAGTAGATATGGTCGCAGACTGTGTTGACCGGAAGACAAAAAGAGGTTTTGTGTGCACAATAAAGTTAGAATTTGTTGGCAACAAAATTGCATTTACTCCTTTTTTCAATTTCCCATTTATCTCGTCTAGTCTCCACCTTTTCAAATCCCGTAAGTGACTCAGTCACTTACTTGTAGCTTTCAAGAAACTCACAAATGATGAAAATAGTTACATAAGGTTTTGTACTCACCTAATCCTATGAGGTGATCGCTTGGTCACCCTTTTTAAAAAATAAATAAGCATTACTTGAACTTCAAAACTTTGGAAGGTAGATGACAACTGAATAGAGGGATTTTAAGGGCATGTTATGATGGGCTTATCGCACATTTATGATAACATGTAACTGATTGAATGTTTGATAATATTAAGTTGAATATAATGCAAGGCATTAAATCAGTTAATGATTTGTATTGTCATTGATGTCAACTTGATATCATATGTACGGTCATGTACATAATGTCAAATACTTTAGAGAATCAATGGAACAAAGGTTATGCTTTCAGAAATGCACAAAAGTCAAGTATTCACTAAGTGACAGACAACACCGATGGAGTGCACACCATCGAAAAATGCAAAGAAGAAAAGTCACAGTGATACCCGATGAGCAGAAGACAGTGTTGCCTGACGAAGAAAAACCATAGGATGCCTGACAAGATGAAAATAGAGTTTCCCGACGAGTAAAGATCCAATGGTGCCCGACGGACGGAGATCCCAAAGTTAAATAGAGTCACACCGACGGAACTGTTAGTTGTCATTGACAACAAACTAAAGAGTTGACCGAAAAAATAGAGAGTTTAGAAAATGACAAAATATCTAGCTAGAAAGAGCTAAAGATAGAATTAACTGGTTGTTTTCTTTTTTTTATTCGACCAGAGTTAAGTGATTGATTTAAAGATGATTTGTACAGTTGGCATGAAGATAACTACGAGACAAATCAGGAGTTATGCTTTAAATCTAATTGGCTGGATTTTTTCCACACCGAGAATCAAGAATCAAGAAGCAATGAATATTATGTCTATATAAGAGATAGGCTTAATTAATTTTCATAAAAAGATCACATTCACGAAAAGGGATTAAGGGGAGTGAATAAAAAGAGGATGTTAAAGAGAAATTGATGAAGAACAACTTCATGAAGTACTGATCAATCAAGCTGAAGGAGAGCTAAGGAATTATGTAGACACCGATGAACACTAAGCATAGCATCACAGAGTAGAAAGTGTGGAGCACAAAAGAATTGAATTGATACATAGATCAGAGAGGTAACATACTTAAATAGATCTAAAAATCTGCAATTCAAGTTGCATTAGAAATAGCTCATATTGTTTCAGTTTAACCATTGAATCATCAAGTCTCTTAACAAAGTAGGAATTAATAGTCTTCTATATATTGAGGTACATCCCAAGGAGTGCCAAAAAGGTTGATTCATGAAAGTAGCATTGGATATGCTTGATGCCTATTGACAACCTAAGAGAGAGGTTGATTCAAGGATGACATCATTAGATGCCCAATACTAAGTGACAACCTATATGTGTAAAATATTCTAACAAGGTCACACCTAATAGTGTGTTTGTAACCTTTAACAGGGTTGGCTCCTAACAGGGCTCACTTCAGAAGAGTGAAAATTTGGGGTACCGATCCCAGTGGTTTTTTCCCTTAACAGGGTTTCCACATTAAAATTCATGTGTTATATGTGTGTATGATGCATTTCTTTATTGTTTTGTATCTTACATAATTCATTCTGCATATATCGGTATACTCTGCATATTTACTGTATTTTGATAAATATTTATATTACTTATCGGTAATCAAGGAGAATAAGGATAGACAAGGAAAACTGACAGATAGTTAATCATTATAAGTATTTCATGGCATGCATCTTGTAGGGACTTAATAATCTGAGGTTGATTTGCTTAGTGGTTAAGTTTAAGGATAAATTTTTGAGGCCAGTGATTCGCCCCCCCTCTCAGTTATTACTAACAATTGGTATCAGAGCTTGTGTGCTTAGAAGGAAGGTTTCAAGACCTAAGCCAAAGATCACAAGATGAACAGATGAGATGTGACCAAGTTGAACAAAGATAATTTTTCTTCATGGCAGAGTAAGATAAGACTCCACTTATCAGGTATTGGTAATGATGTTACTCAATTCCTAGAAACTGGATATGTGTTGCCCACAGGAGCACCAATAGTTGAACAAATGAGAGAGAATCATGAACATAATGGCATGATGATAGAGCTTGCTTCCTCACTCTCTGATGCTAAATTTAAAGATGTCAAAGAATGAAAAACTACAAAGCAGATGTGAGACAAATTGAAGCTTGTACATGGTGGTGACAAAAATGTTTTGAGAGCCAATGCAAAAAGCCTTAGAGGAAATTTTGATGATCTCAAAATGAAAGAAGGAGAAAACATCACTTAGTACAGCACAAGAATAAAAGAGGTAGTCAATGCTATCTGAGGAGTTGGAGGTGTACTAGAAGAAGATACAGTGGTAACACTAGTAGAATTTGGGCAATAAATGACCAAGTGACTAAAATTTTTAGTCACGTGACTAAAACTCATCATGTTCTACCCATTTTTTTGCAATTCACAAATATAAATGACTAAATAAATGACCAATTTGGTCATCGGGTAAAATCACTACTAAAATGACTAAATAAATGACCAATTTAGTCATCGGGTAAAATGACTAAATAAATGACCAAATTGGTCATCGAGTAAAATGACCAATTTAGTCATTGGGCAAAATGACCAAATAAATGACCAAATATTTCAGTTTAGGTACCTAAAATGAACCTCACATTTCAATTTGGTGCTCTTACTTAAATAAACTTCATCTGTTTTAGGATTCAATGCAAGGCTAATTGATTGGTTTTCTACTTTCAATTCGTTTCAAGTTCACAATCTAGCCTAAGTAGGATTCGTAATTGATTCAATTTTGTCAAATATCAGTGATTAAGTGAAAAATGACTTTAAAATAAACATGCACACTTATTTTAGGAGCCTAAAATGAACATCAAACTAGTTTAGGGTTTATTGGTTATCTTCTTG
>MU224968.1:3840096-3867666 GCA_018584345.1 Thuja plicata
TATATATATATGCGAAATCTTGCATATTCACCCATCCTCCATTGTTAAAAAAACCTGCAACATCCAAGATGAAAACAAAAAATAAAGTTAGGGTTGGATGGAAGAGAGAAAAGAATGGTATTCAAACAAAAAGAATGAAATTTAGTTATCTCTTTTTGGAACCCTAACCCTAATTTTGAAATTAGGGTTAAGCTTTCAAAATTGAGAGGGAATATAAGTTCTTTAGTGGGAACCCACTTCTTTTAAGTTATTTTTTATTAATCTTTTAGTAATTACTTTAAAATAAAAAGTAAGTTTACATTTCATTTATAGATTATTAATTGATAATTAAATTAAGTTTTTGGGATTCAATGTAGATTGATTTTATGGTTGAAAGGATAAAATAAAAGGAAGAATTAAATATCATAATTTTATTTTAATAAAGGGAATGTAAGAGATTTATTTAATTTCTCTTTATTATTGGTAGAATAACTTATAGCAAACTTTAGGGGGTGGATTGCGGCTTCTTGTTTAATTATTTTCTAGTAAGATTTAGAAATCTAAATCATTAAGGACCTATTGAACGATTTAAGTCTTCGACAGTAAACTGTGATATTGAATTTTTTAACCGTTTACCTAATCTATAACATTTAAGTAGAAGAATATCTACAAAATTTATATCCGACCTGTCAATAGTAATACGATAATTAGATAAATTGAAATTGAAATATTTAAGAGGGAAATCTAATTAAATTTTTAAATAAAACTTAAGGTCTTATAATGTTATTTTTATGCGGTCAATATATGTGGTCAGTATACTGACCATTATAAAAATAATATTATGAAAGTGCCTTACCCTAGTGGATTATTTTAATCCACAGATTCATTAAGTTATCATTCTTACCAGATATTCTGATCGACCCTGGAGACTGAGTTTAGGGAGCCTCTCTCTTATTCTCAACATCATAAAACTCTATTAATAAATTAGGGGATGACATGTGAACTTTTATAACTCCACCTTGTTTAGTCTTTGAATGTTATCCTAAATTTAATTCTTGTCAACATTTTATTAAACGTCACCTTGTGCATCTTTAACTTTAATTGATGACTAGGGTTAAGGAAGGTTGACACTTAGTCATGATTCCCCTTAGACCGTCTTGACTTTAAATTCCACCCTTTAAAAAAAAAAAAGTTGTTGCATTTTTGGACGCGAATTTTTGGGCATGACACATTCAAAAGATTCAAAGTATATCAAATGGATGTCAAATCAACATTCCTAAATGGAATACTTGAAGAAGAGGTATACATTGAATAACCAGAAGGGTTTGTTGATCCAGACAAAAGGAACATGATATGTAGACTTCACAAAGCCTTGTACGGATTGAAACAAGCTCCAAGAGCTTGGTATGAACGACTTCATTCCTATCTAATAAGTATTGGATTTGTAAGGACTAGTGAAAATAGTAATCTTTATTTAAAGGAAGATAATGATGCTAACACTTTGATTGTTGAAATATTTGTTGATGACATCATATTTGGAGGCAATTATATGCTATGGAAATCATTTGCAAATGAGATGAAAAAAGAGTTTGAGATGTCTATGTTTGGAGAAATCAAGCTCTTTCTTGGTCTCCAGATCATGCAACAAGGAGAAGGTATTTTCATTACACAATCCAAGTACATCAAAGAGGTCCTGAAAATATTCAAGATGGAAGAATCCAAACCAGTTGGAACACCAATGACTACTGGATGTAAGTTAACAAAGGAGGAAATGACAATAGAGGTAAATTAGACTTTGTACAGAATAATGATTGGAAAACTCATGTATGTTGTACACACTAGACCAAATATTGCACATGCAATAGGAATTGTTTCTAGATTTTCTGCTAACCCCAGAGAATCACATATGACTGCTGTGAAAAGAATTCTAAGACATCTGAAGAATACTGAGGAATTCGGGTTATGGTATAGAAGAGAAGGCAAATTTAAACTCAAGGTGTTTATCAACGCTGATTGGGCTGGAAATCTTGAGGACCGGAAGAGGACAACTGGAAGAGCATTCTTTATAGGTGACAGACTTGTCACATGGATTAGCAAGAAGCAAGGATGCATCTCTCAGTCTACTGCAGAAGCAGAATATGTTGATGCTGCTGCAAATTGCTCAAATATTGCATGGATCAAATAGTTGTTGGAAGGTATGCATATGAAGATCTCAGAACCATTGATTATCTATTGTGATGAAACCAGCGCAATAAACATTTCCAAGATTTCAGTCATGCATGCTAAGACTAAACACATTGCCATCAAGTATTATTATTTGAAAGAACAAGTTCAAGAAAAAGAGGTGATACTTGAGTATGTGCAATCAAAAGAACAATTGGATGATATCTTCACCAAGCCACTGCCCAAGGATACATTTGAGTACTTAAGAAAGAGACTAGGGGTCAAACCCTTGTCTACCAATCAGTAAAATGACTGAAAGTTACATCAGCTGGCATATTATCAAAATATCATTCATGTTGATGCAAGAAAAGAGATGAACTTCAAAAGAGACATCTATATATAGACAGTTATATATCAGAACCAAGCACCAGAGCATATTGTTGTATTACTAATGGATAAGGAAAATTCAAGGAATATATTATGGATAGAAGAAAAATTATTGCTTGACATGAATGTCAAATATTTGCAAAATATTTGTTTGGCATTGTTGTCAAAGGGAGAGAGATTATCCATATTATCACATCCTTCAGGAAAAAGAGAGATAGATTATCCATCATTAGATTACTCCAACAGGGAGAGATAATATCCTAAGGGAGAGAAAATTGTATGAAAGATGATTATACAAAGGGAGAGTTGCTGGCAAGAGAAAAAGACATCACAAGAGAGAGAACAGTCAAAAGAGGGAAATTGACACAAGAAAAGGACTCAACACATCAGAAGACAAAGAGCTACAAGAATCAAATCTAAGATAAAATAGAGCTTACCAGAGTTTAGACATTTATCGGTTGACAAAAGGGAGAGATTGGTAGTTTGATGAATCTCAACGATTGTATTTCATATTGTATTAGAAATAGTATAGTGTGATAATATAGTATGTTGCTATCAATGCCAAAAGGGAGAGATTGATGACATGTAACTGATTGAATGTTTGATCATATTAAGTTGAAGATAATGCAAGGCATTAAATCAGTTAATGGTTTGTATTTTCATTGATCTGTCAACTTGATAACATCTGTACGGTCATGTACATAATGCCAAAGACTTCAGAGAATCAATGGAACAAAGGTTATGCTTTCAGCAATGCACAAAAGTTAAGTGTTTTCTAAGTGAAAGACAACACTAACGGAGTGCACACCATCAGAAAAGGTAAAGCAGAAAAGTCACAGTGATACCTGATGAGCAGAAGATAGTGTTGCCCGATGAAGCAAAACTAGAGGATGCCCGATGAGCTGAAAATAGAGTTGCCCGATGAATAAAGATCCAATGATGCCCGATGGATAGAGATCTCGAAGCTAACTGGAGTCATGCCAACAAAACTGTCAGTTGTCACCGACAACAAACTGAAGAGTTGACCGATAGAACAGAGAGTCCACAAAATGACAAAATATCTAGCTAGCAAGAGCTAAAGATTGTTAAAGTATTGTTCGTTCGTGTTTAATAAACAATGAGACAATCATAAAATATATATATATATATAATATAATAATTGAATATATATTAAATTAAAGATATAATATATATTAATATAGTAATGAGTGAAATTATATATATATAATATAAAATAAAATAAATAAATAAAGTAATGATATATTATTGAATCGAATACATTGACTTAATAGTCAAACATGATTATCGGCATGAGTATTGTGGCTGTTATATATTAACAGTCATAATACTATTGTGACTGTTAATATATAACAGTCACGGTAGTATTGTGACCGCGCGATATTATTAACAGCCTTTCACCGTATGCGTTGAATATACAGTTTATCATATGTGAATTAAGACATGCATAATCACGATAATTACAATATGTTAGTATGAATGGGCATGACTCATCAATATGATGAGTCATGTCTTTTCATACTTACATCATTTGGATTTAATATATAAAGTCATTGTTTTTGTAGAATCAATCAATCAACAAGGCAATTGTATTCTACTATAGCAATCTAGTTTTTATCTTCTGATCATATTTCTTTAACATGGTATCAGAGAAGCAAGGTTATTAAAAGGAGATAAAAATATAAAATCCTATAGAATCTATAGTTGGGTATATTTTTTCAAAACACGTAATTCTTAGAGATGGCTCAATGCATGAGAATGGAAGATAGATTAGAAGGTCCTTCAAATTTCATATCTTGGAGAACCTGACTTACCTCTCTTCTTATGGAACTCAAATTAGAGGAGTACATAGAAAAAGATATTAAAATTTCTGAAAATGACACAGAGAAGACCACTTGGAAGAGAAGGAACAATAAAGCCAGAAAATTGATAATTGACTCAGTAAAAGACTCCATTCTCCCTAGCATATCTAGAATTACCAATGCTTTTGAAATGTTTAAAATCATTCAAGACACATTTGACATCAATAATGCTACTAGAATTCTAACTCTGAAAAGTCAACTTCTAAATATGAAAATGAACAAAGGAGAAACTATTACTTCATACTTTTTGAGAATCTTTGAAATAAGAGATCAACTCCTTTGCATTGGAAATCAAGTAGAAGACTCTGAACTCACCCTAATTTCTCTCAAAGGTTTACCCACTTCATGGGAAACCTTCATTCAATGTATAAGCACTAGACCACCATTACCTAAATTCGAGCAGCTAAAGAATGATTGCACTCAAGAGGAATCAAGACTGATTTCAAGAGGAATGGGATCCAATAATGAGAATGAAATACAAGCTCTTCACATTAATACTTTTAGCAACAAACAAACATCTCAAAAAAGGAAGAGAAAATTCAAACATTCAAATAATGGGAAACAATTCAATAAAAGAGATCTTTCCAAGTTAAAATGCTACAAATGTGACAAATTTGGACATATTCACAATTATTGTCTGGAAAAACAAAAAATACAAGCAACACTAGCTGAAGTAAAAAAAATGAAAATTCACTTTTCTTCTTAGCCTTGGGAAGTGAGTTAAACTCTAACAAAAGCACATGGATAATAGATAGTGGTGCATCCAAACACATCACCGGATACATGGATCAGTTTGAAACTCTCTTTGAGAACTCTACAGAAGAGGCAACTATTGGAGACAACTCCACTTATCCAGTAAAAGGAATTGGGACCTGTTTGATAAAGATAAGAGATGGAGTAACTCTATAGTTAAAAGAAGTGTTGTATGTACCAGGAATAAAGAGGAACTTAATCTCTATTTCTGGACTAGCTGATCAAGGATACAAGGTAACATTCAATGAAGACAAAGTCCTTTGGACTAAAAATTCTAATATCAAAAATGCCATTCTTATAGGGTACAAAGAGGGTAGTTTGTACAAGCTATGTAATGAACAAATGGTAGCCCTAAATGACAATGTACAACAAAATAATGAGATTTGGCACAAAAGACTAGGTCATATTGGATATAGTGCCCTTCCAACACTACATAAAATCACCTCTAGCATACCTTCCCTGAGGTCTAAACATTCTAGCATTTGTAAGGGATGTGCGTTAGGGAAGAACATAAAAGGATCTTTTCCCATAAGTGAACATAAGTCAAATAACATTCTAGAACTCATCCATACTGATGTGTGTTGTCCTATGTCTACCCCTTCTTTCTCTGATGCTCTATATTACTTAATCTTTGTGGATGATTATTCAAGGAAAACATGGATATACTTCTTAAAACTTCAAGAATCAAGTGAGGTTCTAGCCAAATTTCAAGAACTCAAAGCACTAGTAGAAAACCAAACCAGTAAGAAAATTAAAATTTTTAGATCAGAAAATGGTGGGGAATTCACCTCTGATAACTTTAAAAACTATTGTAAATCTATTGGGATTAAGAGGGAGTATACTGTACCTTATAATCCTCAATAGAATGGAGTAGCAAAAAGAAATAATAGGACTATCATTGAAGCAGCAAAGGCCGTGATGCATGATCAAAATATTCAAATATCGTATTGGGCAGAAGCCGCTAACACTACAGTTTATATTCAAACTAGATGTCCTCATACTATACTAGAAAACACCACACCAGAAGAAGTATTTACAGGAGTCAAACCTGACTTAAGTCACTTAAGGGTGTTTGGCTATCCTATGTATATACATGTACCAAAAGAGAAAAGGACTAAATTAGAACCTTTTGGCAAGAAAGGTTTTTTCCTAGGCTATAGTGAGGACTCTAAAGGATACCGAATCTATATACCTGGTCAAAAAATAGTAGAAGTAAGTAGAGATGTTAAATTTGAAGAAAACTTCTTATCTACAGATAATGAGGACAAAATCTCCATAGATTTTGATAGAGATCTCTCACTTGAGAAAGAGAGGGAGGATAACAATTCAAACATGGATTCAACATAGATAAATAATGAAGAAGCAATCCCAGACTTTGAACCTTCTTGCTTAGATTATGAAAACAATAATAAAAAGAGACCATTATGGGCTAGAAAAATGCTTGAAGAGAACAATGTGGAACCAACACAAATTTTYAGAGAGAACAAAAGAACTAGAACACAAAAATGTTACACWRCACTTCTATCTRAACTCTCAGAATYTGAACYTGTTAGTGTTGAGAGAGCCTTATCAAATCAAGYCTGGAGGGAAGCAATGGTTGAAGAATATCAGTCCATTCTAAAAAATGATGTATGGGATATTGTTCCTAGACCTAAACATAAGTCAATTGTATCATCAAAATGGCTATTCAAAATCAAATATGCACCAGATGACAGTATTGATAAACACAAAGCTTGGTTTGTTGCAAGAGGTTTCTCATAGAAGGCAGGAATTGAATATAAAGAAAATTTTGCTCTAGTAGCACGATACACATCTGTCAGAACCATACTTTCCATTGCAGCCTCTAAAGGGTGGAAAGTTCATCAGATGGACGTCAAGACTGCATTTCTAAATGGTAAAATTAAGGAAGAAGTTTACATTGAACAACCAGAAGGATTCCTCACACATGATAAAGACAAATATGTATGAAAACTAAAGAAAGCACTATATGGACTTAAGCAAGCTCCCGGAGCATGGTATGAAAGGATAGATCAATACTTGAGAAAATTAGGGTACTCCAAGAATACTACAGACCCTAATATATATTTCAAAATGAAAAAAAGTGACATGATAATTCTAGTTCTCTATGTCAATGACCTACTCATTACAGGAGAAGATCATCTTATTGATAAATGTAAAAAGGACCTAGTAGCTGAATTCAACATGAAGGATATGGCCCTACTTCACTACTTCTTAGGTCTTGAAATTATTCAAAAGAAAGATCACATTCTCCTAAGTCAAAAGAAATACATTTTTTACATTCTAAACAGACTTGGCATGACAGATTGTAAACCATTAGCTACTCCCATGGAGACAAATCTTCACAAGTTAAAAGATGAAGCAGAAAATTTAGAACCTGTAGACCCTACACTATACAGACAAATAGTTGGATCTCTCATGTATCTAGTAAACACACGTCCTAATATTTTCTATGCCACCAATGTACTAAGTCACTTCATGTGTGAACCTAAGCAGATACATCTAATGGAAGCCAAACACATCTTAAGATATCTAAAAGGGACAAGTGAACTTGGGCTAAAATACGATAAGACTGAAATCCAACTTCAAGGTTACTCAGACTCAGATTGGGCACGAAGTTCCATAGATCGTCAGAGTACCCCAGGAGTTTACTTTAGTTTAGGTTCTGCAGTAATTTCTTGGTTTAGTTGAAAACAATCTGCAGTTGCTTAAATTTCAACAGAGGCAGAATACATGGCTGCATCCATGGGAGCTCGAGAAGCTGTATGGTTAAGAAAATTGTTTTTTGACCTATTTGGTACACCTTTAGTACCCACTATCATTCATTGTGATAATCAGAGTTGTATCAAGCTCTCTGTAAATCCTATTTTTCACAATCGGTCAAAACATATAGAGATCCCATATCACTATGTGAGAGATATGGTGGACAGAAAGATCATTAAACTGATCTACATCAATACTGAAGAACAAAATGAAGATATCTTTACTAAACCTCTTACAAAAGTAAAGATAGATTTCTTCAGAAAGAAAATTGGTTTGGTCAAAATATGAATGTAAATATTAATGTACATATTTTATTCATGAGTAAAATATTGAAATATTTCAAATTGTGAAGATGACGATCTTCTGTGTATGTCTAGGTTACTATGTCAAGGTGACGATCTTGATAGTAGTAACCAAGCTTCAAGATCGACTCCCGTAAGGGTTTGTCCCAGATAGGACCGAACATCTTGTTGCTTATGTTATTACTGGTTGAGTGATAATTGGTTAGGATTGACTCCCGAAAGGGTTTGTCCTGGATAGGGTTGGACATCTTAACACTTATATTATTACTGTGTAATAACTCATCTGGATTGGGCCAAATATTATGATATGAAAAATTCTATTAAACTCTCTCAAGAGGGAGTGTTAAAGTATTGTTCGTTTGTGTTTAATAAATGATGAGACAATCATAAAATGTGTGTGTGTGTGTGTGTGTGTGTGTGTGTGTATAATTGAATATATATTAAATTAAATATATATATATTAATATAGTCATGAGTGAAATTATATATATATATATATATATATACATATATATATAATATAATATAAAATAAATAAATAAAGTAATGATATATTATTGAATCGAATACATCAACTTAATAGTCAAACATGATTATCGGCATGAGTATTGTGGCTGTTATATATTAACAGTTACGATACTATTGTGACTGTTAATATATAACAGTCACGGTAGTATTGTGATCACACAATATTATTAATAGCCTTTCACCATATGCGTTGAATATACAATTTATCATATGCGAATTAAGACATGCATAATCACGATAATTACAATATGTTAGTATGAATGGGCATGACTCATCAATATGATGAGCCATGTCTTTTCATACTTACATAATTTGGATTCAATATATATAGTCATTGTTTTTGTAGAATCAATCAATCAACAAGGCAATTGTATTCTACTACAGCAATCTAGTTTTTATCTTTTGATCATATTTCCTTAACAAAGATAGACTTAACTGGTTGTTTTCTTTTTTTTATTCGACTAGAGTTAAGTGATTGATTTAAAGATGATTTTTATAGTTGGCATGAAGATAACTACAAGACAAATCAAGAGTTATGCTTTAAATCTAATTGGCTGGATTGTTTTTCATGCCAAGTATCAAGAATCAAGGAGCAATGAATATTATGTCTATATAAGAGATAGGCTTAATTCAATTTCAAAAAAAGATCACATTCACGAAAAGGGATTAAGGGGAGTGAATAAAAAGAGGATAATGAAGAAAAACTTCATCCAGTATTGATCAATCAATCTGATGGAGAGCTAAGGAACTCTTCAGACATCGACGAACAGTGAGCACAACATCACAGAGAAGAAAGTGTAGAGCACAAAAGAATTGAATTGATACATTGATTAGAGAGGTAATGTACTTAAATAGATCTAAAAATCTGTAATTTAAGTTGCATTAGAAATAGGTCATATTGTTTTAGTTTAACCATTGAAGCATCAAGTCTCTTAACAGAGCAGGACGTAATAGTCTTCTATATATTGAGGTATATCCCAAGGAATGCCAAAAAGGTTGATTCATGAAAGTAGAATTGGATATGCCCGATGCCTATCGAGAGTCTAAGAGAGAGGCTGATTCAAGGATGGCAGCATTAGATGCCTGATACTAAGTGACAACCTATATGTGTAAAATCCTCTAACAAGGTCACACCTAACAGTGTGTTTGTGACCTTTAACAAGGTTGGCTCCTAACCGGGCTCACTTCAGAATAGTGAAAATTTGGGGTACCGGTCCCAGTGGTTTTTTCCCTTAACAAGTTTTCCACATTAAAATCCATGTGTTATATGTGTGTATGATGCATTTCTTTATTTATTTTTATCTTACATAATTCATTCTGGATATATCGGTACACTCTACATATTTACTATATTTTGGTAAATAGTTATACTGCTTATCGGTAATCAAGGAGAATAAGGAAAGATAAGGAAAATCAACAGACAGTTAATCATTATAAGTATTTCATGACATGCATCTTGTAGGGACTTAATAATCTAAGGTTGATTTGATTAGTGGTTAAGTTTAAGGATAAATTTTTGAGGTCACTGATTCACCCCNCTGATTCCCCCCCCCCCCCCCCTCTCAGTTATTACTAACAATTTAATGATATAATTTTGATCATAATCTTGCAATGTTATTTTCTTTAAAAGTTGATGTAAGGTTTTTCTTGTCACAAGCTAGGACATGTGGGTTTTAGAAGTTCTCATGTGCCACAAAGAATAAATGATGACATGTCATGGGATGTTTAAGTGAAAAATTTATAGATGGGTTGTAGAATCACTCTATTCTGTTGCCTCACCATCTAAGACATTCTTGTAGGTTTCACTAGCTACAGTATGACATTTTGAAAATCCGATTACCTGTTAGAGAAGGATACAATAATGAAGAACCCAAATAAGTATACCAGCCTGAACTCATAGAAGCAGAGATGGAGTAGTTTGATATCATCTCAAGTATGATGACTATTGCCTGGGATCTCAAAACAAGATGATTATCACCAAAGTGATGTGTTTGAATTGGAAGCCGAGAGAGATCATGTTGAATTCAATTTTATCCTGGCCAAAATAAAAGATGAAGAGGCCTTCGACTTTAGGAAATACCTTCTAAACCTATTGCAAATTTGCATGGACCGAGCTCTTGACTAGTCGTTACTGAATCTTTCTCAGTAATGGAAAAATAATACAATTTTGTTCTTATTTTTAACTATCGCTATCGTGGGTAGTTATCAATTCTATAAAAGAATATGTTTTTTTATCTAAAGGGAAAGGAAACCAAAAGAAACTAAAATAATCATTTTGGCTTTTATTTGTAAATACAAAGACTTTGATCTTTAGTTCGATTACATAAATATAAGGTACACAATTTTTGTGTTGTCATATCTAGGAATTTATTTCGTTGCCTTTATGTAATTGGGTTCATTAGATAAATAGTTAAATCATGTATTTTTCTATCTTTGTATACTAGAGGTGTATGTGGTTTTAAAATATGATCTTTCCCTATTTATGTTATATGAAGCTGGAAATGGATGAACTTTGTTTCATTTTGTCTTATTATTGTTATTATTTTCCTTTCGTATCTCACTTAATGATTATGAGGAGATGATAGTTTACCTTCCTACCTCCCGGTTAAAGGTAAATCGCATTGAATTATTTGAACATCTTTATGAGGGAGTTGTACCTCTGAAATTCAGATATGGGTTTTTCAAATGTAACTCATTTGTCTATTGTTAACGTTTGTCTATTATTGGCTTAATGGGTCAATTCTATAACAATATTTTGAAGTTGAAAATTGTTAACCAACAAATTTTTTGGCAACTCTACTGGGGAGGGGAGATTTTTTGTGCTTTCTTTCTGATTTTGGTCTCTGGCGACTCTATAGATTTCAGAATGATGGTTCATGACTGAGCCAATAAAATGAATTAGTTTAAGTGGAGGTCTCCACCACCGTTTGAAGAAATATTGGTTGTAGATGATCAAATACTTCATCTATTTTGGAATCATTGTAGACAAAGCATCTATGAAGCTGAAAAGAAGAATTTGAACCCTTGTGAGGACCACCGATCTTCATAGTTGTTGAAATGTATGCATTAGAGTTATTATATACTAAATGATATTGAGCAAGAGAAATATCAAATTTTGATACAAAATTTGCATCAAGATGAAAGAAAAATATTTGAAATTCCTCTGGTATGCATGCAGACAGACAAGAGGGAACAACCATTCACTTCACCCATGGAAGAAATATCATCAAAAGAATACAAAAATACCTATTTCTCTTATCATTTCTTCAAAATATCAGATGATGATGATTTTTGGTGTGGAATTGTCGATGAAAATAGAAATATTACCAAACTTGGCATGGATAAACCTACTTGTAATTCTCGTAAAGTAAATAAAGGTAAGAATGGAAATGTATTGGAACTTTCTTTTCTTCCCAAATTATAAACTTTTTTTTTTTATATTGATGAAAAAGGGAAAATCTTGTAGAAAGTTTCTAATGGAACTCTATAAAAAATTGCAAATCATAGTTTTCAAATAGAAAGTTTTATTTTTAATGATGAAGATAAAGGAAAAGTTGAAAAATTGATGGTCATGCAAGAAATTAATTAAGAAAATTTTTGTGTAGTTAAATACCCCCTCTCTTGTGAAAAGAATTTTCAAGAAAAGGATGACATGCAAACTCAAGAAATTTTAGTTTAAAATTTTTCTTCTCATGCTAATGATAAAAGAAAAATTGCAAAAGGTTGTAATTCAATGATGAATTTTGTTGGTATGAGTAAATTAAATGGTGATTTCAGTGATGATTTTATTGGGGAGAAAAGGGAAGAAGTTCCTTTTTTTTGAATTGATCCCATGCTCGAGGAATATAAACTTCAGAAGTTACAGCCAATTATTTCATGAAAAAACATCAATTCATCTCTAGCGGATCCTAGGAGGGATTGTTGGCTTTGGATAAGATTAATAAAGAAGTGACCAAGGATAAGCCAGTATATTTTACATAAATTGTGTGTTAGGAAAAGGGAGAGCCAGAGAAGGATTATGATGAAGAATTGTTGTATGGGCATGAGTGCAATTATAGAAAATTTCTCCAAGCTATTAGTCTGAAACTTGAAAGAGAAGTAGTCGCAAGAGAGATGTTGTTCTTGGCTTTTTTGTGGCTGTGATTCATTGCTGAGAAAAGGCTCATATTTATCCTATCCTGTTAATGGATTTGTATGAGTTGTCTACAGTAGATAAGGGGTTGTACCCCTACATATATTTGTAAATACATTTTTGTTGTGCTCAATTTTGGCTTAAGCTCCTTTTACCCTTTCTCCTTTGTAAAACATGATGACATATAACTGATTGAATGTTTGATAATGTTAAGTTGAAGATAATGCAAGGCATTAAATCAGTTAATGGTTTATATTTTCATTGATGTCAACTTGATATCATCTATACGGTCATGTACATAATGCCAAAGACTTCAGAGAATCAATGGAACAAAGGTTATGCTTTCAACAATGCATGAAAGTCAAGTATTCACCAAGTGACAGACAACACCGACAGAGTGCACACCATCAGTAAAACCAAAGAAGAAAAGTCACAGTGATACCCGACGAGCTGAAGACAGTGTTTCCTGATGAAGAAAAACCATAGGTTGCCCAACGAGCTGAATACAGAGTTACCCGACAAGTAAAAATCCAATGATGCCTGACAGACAGAGATCCCAAAGCTAACTGGAGTCACACTAATGGAACTGGCAGTTGTAACTGATGACTAACTGAAGAGTTGACCGACGGAATAGAGAGTTCAAAAAATGACAAAATATCTAGTTGGCAAGAGCTAAAGATAGACCTAACTAGTTGTTTTCATTCTTTTATTCGACTAGAGTTAAGTGATTGATTTAAAGCTGATTTGTACAGTTGGCAAGAAGATAACTATGAGATAAATTAGGAGTTATGCTTTAAATCATATTGGCTGGATTTTTTTTCATGCCAAGAATCAAGAATTAAGGAATATCATGTCTATATAAGAGACAAGCTTAATTCATTTCCTTATCACATTCACGAAAAAGGGATTAAGGGGAGTGAATCAAAAGAGGATGTTGAAGAGAAATTGATGAAGGATAACTTCATACAGTCCTGATCAATCAAGCTAAGGGAGAGCTAAAGGATTCTACAGACACTGAGAAATAGTGAGCACACCATCATAGAGCAGAAAGTGTGTAGCACAGAGAATTGAAGTGATATATTGATCAGAGAGGTAATGTACTTAAATATATCTAAAAATCTGCAATCCAAGTTGCATTAGAAAGAGGTCATTTTGTTTTAGTTTAACAATTGAAGCATCAAGTCTCTTAATAGAGTAGGACTTAACAGTCTTTTATATATTGAGGTACATCCCAAGGAGTGCCAAACTTTTTGATTCATGAAAGTAGCACTAGGTTTGCCTAAAGCCTATTGACAGTCTAAGAAAGAGGCTAATTCAAGGATGGTAGCAAACTGAATTGCCCGATACTAAGTGACAACCTATATATATAAAATCCTCTAACAAGGTCACACCTAATATTGTGTTTGTAACCTTTAACAGGGTTGGCTCTTAATAGGGCTCACTTTAGAAGAGTGAAATCTAGGGTACTAGCCCCACTGGTTTTTTCCCTCAATAGGGTTTCCACATTAAAATCCAAGTGTTATGTGTGTATGGTTTATTACTTTACTGTTTTACATTTCACATATGCATTTTTGGATATATCAGTATGCTCTGCTTATTTACTGTATTTCAGTAAATAGTTATACTACATATTGGTAATCAAAGAGAATAAGGACAGACAAGGAAAACCGACAAATAGTTAATCATTATAAGTATTTAATGGAAAGCATCTTGTAGGGACTTAATAATATGAGGTTTATTTGATTGGTGGTTAGTGATTAAAGGATAAATTTTTTAGGCCACTGATTCACCCCACCCCCCCCCCCTCAATTATTACTAACAATTGGTATCAGAGCTTGTGTACTTAGAAGGAAGCTTTCAAGACCTAAGTCGAGATCACATGATGAACAGACAAGATGTGCCCAAGTTGAACAAAGATAATTTTGTTTCATGGCAAAGCAGAATAAGACTCCATCTATCATGTATTGGTAATGATATTACTCAATTCCTTGAAACTAAATATGTGTTGTCCATAGGAGCACCAACAGTTGAACAAAGGAGAGAGAAGCATGAGCACAATGACATGATAATAGAGCTTGCTTCCTCTCTCTCTGATGCTGAATTTGAAGATGTCAAAGAATGCAAAAATGCAAAGCAGATGTGGGACAAATCGAAGCTTGTACATGGTGGTGACAAAAATGTTTTGAGAGCCAAGGCAGAAATCCTTAGAGGAAATTTTGATGATCTTAAAATGAAAGAAGGAGAAAACATCACCCAGTATAGCACAACAATTAAAGAGGTAGTCAATGCTATCCGAGGAGTTCAAGGTGTACTAGAAGAAGATACAGTAGTAAGTAAAATACTGAGAACCTTACTGCCTACCTATGCTATTAGAGTATCTTCCATTCAAGAAATGAGAGAAGTAGAAAATAGAAATGTTACTCTAGACAGTTTAATTGGAAGACTGATTTCATTTGAAATGAATAACTTTGATAATAGTGTCTTACCAAACATAGAGTCTGCATTCAAAAATTCTATGAGAATAAGTAAATCTAGTCACAGAGATACTATAAGAAGAGATAGTGATAGTGAAAATGAAGAAGATGATCTTGATGAAATTGAAGCACTTAGGGCTAGAAGAATGCAGAGAGGAAAAGGTAAATAGAAAGGTAAATTGCCAGTTGTTTGTTTTAATTGCAAAGAGATTAGACACTTTGCTGTAAGATGTACTAACAAATGAAAAGATGACAGAAGTAATGACAGATATTTTGAGAAAAGGTCTGACAGAGGTGATTACAAAAGCTACTGAAAATCAAAAAGAAGAGATACCCGAGGCTACAAGGACAAAGGAAAGAAGGTTAGCTACCTAACAAAATGCAATGATGATGATACTGACACTGAATCTGATGAAGATATTGAGATGGTGTTTGTGGCTGTAAAGGATGATTCAGATGATGATGAAGAAAGGTATGTAGAAACATCTCTCATATCTAAAATTAGTAAAAATGATGTTTGGATCATAGATAGTGGCTGCACTCATCATATGACCAATGATAAGAAAAAATTTGAGACTTTTGAATACTACAAAGGCAGATCAATAAGAATGGGAAATGACACACCTTGTCTAGTTGAAGGTAGAGGAACAATAATGTTGAATAAATAGATAAAGTGTGAGAATTATTATTGGGTAAATGGATTGAATTATAATCTATTGAGTGTTTCTCAGTTGAATAATTTAGGTCACAAAGTAGCATTTGAAAATAAGAAGGAAAAGATCTTCAACAAATCGAGAAATTTGATTGGTACCAGTGAGCAGACAAAAGGTAACTTATTCTATTTGAATGATACTAAATCCACTTGTTTGATTTCTATGAACGAGGACATATGGTTGTGGCACAAAATATTATGTCATGTGAATTTGGCCAACATGATTAAAATTAGTAAAAAGAGAAATGTCAGAGGCTTACCAACAATGACCAAGCTTGACAACATCATGTCTAAAAATTGTCAAAAAGGTAAAATGACAAAGTCTAGTTTCAAAAGAAAAACTCATACATCTGATGCAATTCTAGAATTAGTCCATACTAATTTATGTGGACCTGTGAGGACAAAGAGTTATTATGGAGATAGATACTTTATTCTCTTTGTTGATGATTACTCTAGAATGATGATAGTCATGTTTCTAAAAGATAAATCTAAAGCATTCAAGATGTTTAAATGGTATAAGGCTTTGGTAGAGAAACAAATTGGTAAGGATCTAAAAATTTTGAGATTAGTTAGAGGAGGTGAGTTTATATCAGATGAATTCACTAACTTTTGTAATGAGCATGGTATAAAAATATAGGTTTATACACCAAGAACACCACATCAAAATGGGATTGTTGAAAGAAGGAATAGATCAATAGTTGACTGTGCTAGGACACTGATGATAGAAAAAATAATCACCCAAATATTCTAGAGAGAAGCTATCAGCACTTTTATTTACATACCAAATAGAGTACAACTGAAGAAACACACCAAGAAGACACTTTACGAGCTATGGTATGGATACACAACCAATGTGAGTTATTTCAAAAATTTTGGCAGTCAATGTTATATCTTAAAAGATGATAGAAATGGAAAAATTGACTCCAAGAATGATGAAGGAATTTTTCTAGGTTATTCTGCCAAGAGAAAGGCTTACAAATGTCTAAACAAAGCCTCTAACAAAATTATTCAAAGTGCAAATGTAAAGATAGATGAATTTGCAGAGAAGAATGAATAAGAAATCACTAAAGAACTAGAGGACTACAATAAGTTCACTTACAACAAGGAACCTAACACTCTACCCTACTAAAAACTTAAAGCACCTGAGCTGCAAATCACTGCTCTAGAGCATCAGGCTACAAATACTGATGGTCAGGATAATGATCAAGAAAATGTGCAAGGTGATGAAAAATAGAATGAAGATCAAAATAATGATCACACTAATAGACAAAGGACTATACCTATACTTGCAAGATATGTAAGGAATAACCATCCATAGGTCCAGATCATAGGAGATAAGAAAGTTTATACAAGAACAAGAAGTAAGTCTTTAAACTCAAGTTGCTTAATTTGTGAGTTTGAGCCAAAATCTGTCAATGTTGCTCTAGATAATGAGGAATGGATAAGTGCTATGAATGATGAGATTGAGAAGATTGAGAAGAACACAACATGGTCACTTGTGCCAAGACTAGATGACAAGAATGTCATCGGTACAAAATGGATATTCAGGAATAAGCTAAATGAGAATGGAGAAGTCATAAGGAACAAAGAAAGACTAGTATGCAAAGGGTATGCACAAGAGGAAGGTATAGACTATGGAGAGACCTTCGCACTTGTTTATAGGCTAGAAGGAGTAAGAATACTACTTGCTTATGCTGCATACAAAGGATTCAAAGTATATCAAATGGATGTCAAGTCATCATTCCTAAATGGAATACTTGAAGAAGAGGTATACATTGAGCAACCAGAAGGGTTTGTAGATCTAGACAAGAGGAACATGGTATGTAGACTTCACAAAGCCTTGTGTAGATTAAAAAAAGCTCCAAGAGCTTGGTATGAACGAATTCATTCTTATCTAATAAGTATTGGATTCATAAGGACTAGTGAAAACATAAATATTTATTTAAAAGAAGATACTTATGCTAACACTTTGATTGCTAAAATATTTGTTGATTACATCATATTTGGAGGCAATGATATTCTATGCAAATAATTTGTTGATGAGATGAGAAAAAAATTAGAGATGTCTATGTTTGGAGAGATCAAGTTCTTTCTTGGTCTACAAATCATTCAACAAAGTGAAGGTATTTTCATTACAGAGTCCAAGTACATCAAAGAGGTCCTAAAGATATTCAAGATGGAAGAATCAAAACTAGTTGGAACACTAATGGCTACTAGAAGTAAGTTAACAAAGGAGGACAAGACAATAGAGGTTAATCATACTTTGTGCAGATCAATGATTGGAAAACTCATGTATGTTGTACACACTAGACCAGATATTGCACATGTGGTATGAATTGTTGCTAGATTTTTTGCTAACCCCAGGGAATCATATATGAATGCTATGAAATGAATCCTAAGATATCTGAAGAATACTGAGGAATTTGGCTTATGGTATAGAAGAGAAGAAAAATTTTAACTAAAGGTGTTTACCGATGTTGATTGGCTAGAAATCTTGATGATGGAAAGAGAACAACTGGAGGAGCATTATTTATGGGTGACAAACTTGTTGCATGGATCAATAAGAAGCAAGGATGCATCTCTCAGTCTACTACAGAAGTAGAGTATGTTGTTGCTACTGCAAAATGCTCAAATATTGCATGGATCAAATAGTTACTGGAAGGTATGCATATGAAGATCTTAGAACCAGTGATTATCTATTGTGATAACACTAGTGCAATAAACATTTTAAAGAATCCAGTCATGCATGCAAAGACTAAACACATTGCAATCAAGTATCATTATTTGAGAGAAGAAGTTCAAGAGAAAGAAGTGACACTTGAGTATGTGTAATCAAAAGAACAGTTGGCTGATATCTTCACCAAGCCTCTGCCCAAAGATACATTTGAGTACCTGAGAAAGAGACTAGGGGTAAAACCCTTGTCTACCAGTCATTAAAAGATTGAAGGCTGCATCAACCTATATATTATCAGAATAAAAGAAATTTTGATGCAAGAAAAGAGAAGAAATTCAAAGATAGATGTATATACAGATAGTTATATATCAGAACCAAGCACCAGAGCATAATGTTGTATTGCTAATGGATAAGGGAAATTCAAGGAATATATTATGGATAATAGGAAAATGATTATTTGACATGAATGTCTGATATTTAAAACAATTGGCAACATACATTGTTTCAATATTTGATTGGCATTATTGTCAGAGAGAGAGAGAGAGAGAGAGAGAGAGAGAGAGAGAGAGAGAGAGAGAGAGAGAGAGAGAGAGAGAGAGAGAGAGAGAGAGAGAGAGAGAGAGAGAGAGATTATCCATATTATCACATTCTTCTGATAAAAGGGAAAGAGATTATCCACTATTAGATCACTCCAACATGGAGATATTATATCCTAAGGGAGAGAAAGTTGCTGAAAAGAGGAAAAGACATCAAAACACAATAAAATTTAGAAGGAGAGAAATTGAAACCAGAAGAGATTCAACACATCAGAAAATAGAAAGCTACAAGAATAAAATCTAAGCTAAAATAGAGCTTACCAAAGTTCAGACATTTATTAGTTATCAAACAAAGCTTGGTAGTTTGATCAATCTCAACAATTGTATTTCATATTGTATTAGAAATAATAGTGCGATAATGTAAGTTTTGTTTCCATCAATGCCAAACGGAGAGATTGATGACATATAACTGATTGAATGTTTGATAATGTTAAGTTGAAGATAATGCAAGGTATTAAATTAGTTAATGGTTTGTATTTTCATTGATGTAAACTTGATATCATCTGTACGTTCATGTACTTAATGCCAAAGACTTCAGAGAATCAATGAAACAAAAGTTATACTTTTAGAAATGCATAAAAGTCAAGTATTCACCAAGTAACAGACAACACTGATGGATTGCACACCATCGGTAAAGCCAAAGAAGAAAAGTCACAGTGATACATGACGAGCTGAAGACAATGTTTCCCGATGAAGCAAAACCACAGGTTGCCCGACAAGGTGAATACAGAGTTACCCGACAAGTAAAATTCCAATGATGCCTGAAGGACGGAGATCCCAAAGATAACTAGAGTCACACTGACAGAACTGGTATTTGTAACCGATGACTAACTAAAGATTTGATGGACGGAACAAAGAGTTTAGAAAATGAAAAAATATCTAGCTAGCAAGAGCTAAAGATAGACTTAACTAGTTGTTTTCATTGTTTTATTCGACCAGAGTTAAGTGATTAATTTAAAGTTGATTTGTACAGTTGGCAAAAAGATAACTACAAGATAAATCAGGAGTTATGCTTTAAATAAGATTGGCTAGATTATTTTTCATGCCAAGAATCAAGAATCAAGAATCAAGAATCAAGAATTAAGGAATATCATGCCTATATAAGAGACAATCTTAATTCATTTCCTTATCACATTCACGGAAAAGGGATTAAGGGGAGTGAATCAAAAGAGGATGCTAAAGAAAACTGATGAAGGATAACTTCATATAGTCCTGATCAATCAAGCTAAGGGAGAGCTAAAGAATTCTGTAGACACCGAAAAACAATGAGCACAGCATCACAGAGAAGAAAGTGTGGAGCACAGAGAATTGAAGTGATATATTGATCAGAGAGGTAATGTACTTAAATAGATCTAAAAATTTGCAATTCAAGTTGCATTAGAAACAGGTCATTTTGTTTCAGTTTAACCATTGAAGCATCAAGTCTCTTAAAAGAGAAGGACTTAACAGTCTTCTATATATTGAGGTACATCCCAAGGAGTGCCAAAAAGGTTGATTCATGAAAGTAGCACTAGATTTTACTAAAGCCTATTGATAGTCTAAGAAAGAGGTTGATTCAAGGATGGTAGCAAACTGAGTTGCTCGATACTAAGTGACAACCTATATGTATAAAATCCTCTAACAAGGTCAAATCTAATAGTGTGTTTGTAACCTTTAACAAGGTTGGCTCTTAACAGGGCTCATTTCAAAAGAGTGAAAATTTGGGGTACCGATTCTAGTGGTTTTTTCCCTCAACAGGGTTTCCACATTAAAATCTAAGTGTTATGTGTGTATGGTTTATTACTTTACTATTTTACATTTCACATATGCATTTCTGGATATATCGGTATACTCTGTTTATTTACTGTATTTTGGTAAATAGTTATATTTCATATCGGTAATCAAAGAGAATAAGGATAGACAAGGAAAACCGATAGACAGTCAATCATTATAAGTATTTCATGGCATGCATCTTGTAGGGACTTAATAATCTAAGGTTTATTTGATTGGTGGTTAGTGATTAAAGGATAAATTTTTGAGGCCACTGATTCACCCCCACCTCTTAGTTATTACTAACAAAACATATTTGTGCTTCTATTTAACTCTATCACCCAATGGATAAGGCACTAACTAGATTATTTTTTTAAGGTTAGGATTATGGAGTTCTCTTCATCATTTTTAGTCCTTGTCTGCATTCAGAACCCGTGTTAGCAACAGAGTTGCATATACACCTTTTTTCAATTTCCCATTTATGTCTCCTAGTTGCCACCTTTGAAAATCCCACAAGTGAATATGTTGCTTACTTGTAGCTTTCAATAAAATCACAAACAATGACAATGGCTACATAAGTTTTTTTCCTTAGCTAATCCTATGACATGATCGCTTGGTCACCCCTTTATGGAAATTTAAAAAAACCTGACATGAACTTTGAAACTTTGGAAGACAGATGATATCTCGATAGAGGGATTTTCAAGATCTTATCATGATGCACTAATCACACATTTAATGATATAATCTTGATCATAATATTGCAATGATATATGCATTAAAATCTTACATAACATTTGTCTTATCATAAGCTAGGATGTGTAGGTTTTCAAACTTCTCATGTGCCATGAAGAATAAATGTTGACATGACATGGGATATTTAAGTGACATGATTATAAATGGGTTGCAAACTCACTCCTTTTTTTTGCCTCATTATCTGATAAATTATTGTTGGTTGCACTAGCTACAATATGACACTATGAAGATGAAATTACTTGTTAGAGAACGATAGAATAATGAAGAACCCAAACTAGTATAACAGCCCAACCTCATAGAACTAGAGATGGAGTAGTTGTATATTATCTATAGTATGATGACCACTTCTTGGGATCTCAAAACAAGTTGTGTTCGTCACAAAACTGATGTGTTTGAATTGGAAGTTGGGAGAGATCATGCTGAATTTAGCTTTATCCTGGCCAAAATAAAAGATGAAGAGGTCGTTGAATTCATGCAAGAGCTTCTACATCTATTGCAAATGGGTGTGGACCTAGCTTTGGACTAATAGTTACTGAATCTTTCATAGTAACCGCAATGGAATACAAATCCATTCTTTTTTGTAACCGCCACTATAGTAGGTAGTTATTGATGTTATAAAAGCATGCATTTTTTTTTCTATATAGGAAGGAAACCAGAAAAAATAGAATACTCATTTTGAATTTTATCTGTAAATATGAAGACTTTGATCTTTAGTCCGATTACATAAATATAAGATACAAAAATTTTGTGCTATCATATCTAGGCCTTTATTTTATTGCCTCTATGTAATTGGGTTCATCAAATAAATAGATAAATAAAGAATTTGGTTATCTTTGTATACCAGAGGTGTATGTGGTTTTAAAAGATGATCTTTCCATTTTTATGTTATGTGAAGCTGGAAGTGCATGAACTTTATTTCATTTTCTCTTATTATTTTTATTCATTTCCTTTTGCATCTCACTTCATGGTTATGAGGAGATGCTATTTTACCTTCCTTCCTTCTAGTTAAAGGCATACCACATTTAATTCTTTGAACATCTCTATCAGGGATTTGTACCTCTATAATTTAGAGAAGGGTTTTTCAAATATAACTTGTCTTTCTTTTGTTAACATTTACCTCTTATGGGCTTCATGGGTAAATTCTGTGACAATATTTTTGAAGTGATAAATTGTTAACCAACAAAAATTCATGGAGAGAACCAAGGAATGTGTTGGAGACACACTCATGTGTCTTCAAATCAGAGGGTTTGTACTTCAAAGTTTCGTAAGGAATAATCTTATTGTCTCATAGACATGGTGACGTTGTTCTGCAAGATCAATGAAAAAGAGATTAAAAAAAATCCAATGGCTATGGTGGAATTGAATGTCTGAGTGCTTATAATGATTCTATAGGGTGTTCTTGAACTATGTTCTAGATAATTTTGTGACACACATGGATCAGGAGGATCAGATCGGTGGATTTTTTAGTTAATAATAATATTTTTATAATTATTCATATTATTGGTCAACATACTTGGTAAATCATGTTGCGTAAGTGCTAAACCATGAAATCAAGGAAATTTATGATCTTTTGGTGGTGGTTGTAGGTCGTGGACATGATTTGATGGTCAAAGATGGATTTGAGCATGATATTTGGCATGATAATTTGAAGAGATGGTGAATTAGTTTTATTTGACCTAGTTCTTGGTATAAGATAATGAATTAGGGAAAAGGTCATTAGGAGCAGAAGGGGAAGATTGGTTGCGAATGCCAGAGATTTCTTATATAGAAGTTGTGAAGATATGTTGAAGGCTAAGTTACTCATATGAAGGAGTCAAAGAGAACTAGATTAAAGATCTTAGATGTGCTTCAATGGAACTAACTTTGGCATAAGATAAATGTTTTAATATATTTCAAAAACACTAGTAGATCATTATAGTGATCGGATTATAAAGCAATGAGACTTCCTCAAGGTTGTAGCCCAAGGATTTTCATTTGAGAAGTGAGCTCTAGGAAATGATCCTGAATGCATGTACCATGTTGGTGCTCAAATCAACAGATTGGATTTCCTATGGATTTTTCCTATCCAATGATGAGAAACCCAAGTGATCTTCCAACAAAAAAGGTTTCAACCTAATCCAAGTATCAACCTTCTACAGTTTTGGCTCTGCAGAACCAAGGCTAGTTGGCCTATACCCTAGACTTATCTCCCAAATCCTTGGGGATTTTTAGAGAAGATAATTATCCTAAGTTTGATGGAGAGAATTATCTTGACTCGAAGAATAAAATGATAACACATTTGCAGTACATTGGTTTTGAGATTTATGAAGTAGCTACTCAAAATGTTGATGTTCCTTCTTTAAAAGACCTTGCAGAAGAAGATTATACTATTAAATAAACGGAAGTATTCACCCAAAATGTAATTACCAAATAAGCCCTAATAAGAGCCTTATCTGATAGTGAGTTTTCTGAGATTAATAATGTAGATAGAGCCTATACAATATGGAAGTATCTAGAAGACATGTTTGAAGGAGATATCCAAGAAAAGAATGTGTATAGAAAGACATGGAAGAAAAGATATAACAATTTAGAGATGCTACCTGAAGAAAACATCAGAGCATACAATCAAAGGATTAATGAAGCAGTTGCAGAAATTAGAAACAATGGTGGAGAAATTTCAGAGGAAGATATAATGGTTAAATTTATGACTACACTTACAAAATATTATGAGAGCAAGATAAACATCTTAGATGAGACTATGCATTTTTAGAAAGACTTCAAGAGAGATACCTTGATCATCAAAATTTTAGCATTTGAGATATCAAAATTGAAGACAGAACCTAAAAGTGAAACTGCCTTTAAAGCCTCAATCCATGGTAAGAAATATTTGAACACTTCTAGTAATTTTGATAATGAAGATGAGGATAAAGAACTAGAAGAATTCATTGCTATGATCGCTAAGAAAGAAAGAAAAGGAAAAGGAAAAGGAAAAGGAAAACATGAAGGAAATTTACCATTCAAACTCTTTTCATGCAACAAGGTTGGTCTTTTTGCATCTAAGTTCCCTACAAGAGTCAAGAAGTATAAAACCAATTTCAAGCCTAAATATACAAAGAAATGCTACTATGTTGAAGATGTAGTGACATATGAAGATTCAGGAGAAGATGAAATTGGATTCATTGCAATTGAAGATATGGAAAAAAATGTTTGATGAAATGGAAATTGAAGATGAAAAGAAATCACAAGAGTTGGCATTAATTTCCCAAGCAGACATTAGAATAGACTGGATCATTGACAGCAGGTGTTCACATCACATGACAGGAGACAAAGATAGATTTGTACATCTAGATAAGTACAAAGGTGGTATGGTTATATTTGGAGACAACACTCCTAAGCCTATCATAGGTAGAGGAGCTATCACTTTAGATGGAAAGAACAACACTGATGATGTTTTTTATGTTGATGGTTTACATCATAACCTACTGAGTGTTGGACAATTGCTTGACAAAGGATACCAATTGGAATTCAAAAATAACAATTGCATCATTAATAACAAAGGAGTTATGATTGCATCAGGTTTAAAGACTAAAGATAATTTTTTTCAGCTCAATTATGAAGAAAGATGTTTTTTTGCAAAAGTAGATGACAGTTGGTTATGGCACAAAAGATTATGTCATATCAATTTTGACAATATAGTAAAGATAAGAAATGTAAAGGCAGTAAGAGACCTTCCTAGTATTGCAAGACCAGTTGATACTATGTGCAAGGAATGTGTGATGGGAAAGACGGTAAGGAACTCATTCAGAAGTAAATAGAACTCAGTAGAAAAAAAAATAGATCTAGTGCATACACACTTATGTGGATCTACTCAAACAAGATCATACTATGGTGAAAGGTACTATATTTTGTTTGTTGATGATTATTCCAGAATAATGTGGGTTGCGTTCTTAAAAGATACATCTGAAGAATTTGAGAATTTCAAAATATTCAAAGCTAAAGTTGAAAATGAGTCTGAATTAAAGATAAAATATCTAAGATCAGATAGAGGAGAACAATTCACCTCTGACAAGTTTTATGAGTATTGTGAAGAACATGGGATCAAAAGATAGCTAAGTGCACCTAGAACACCTAAGCAAAATGGATTCGCAAAAAGAAGAAATAGGATCATACTTGACACAACATGCACTATCATGATTGAAGGAAAAGTTGCACACACCTATTGGAGAGAAGAATTCAATACTGCAGTCTATACTATCAACAAAATTTAATTAAGGCCAGGCACATACAAGACACCTTATGAACTTTGGTTTGGGAATGTACCTACAGTAAAATACTTCAGAATCTTTGGAAGTAAGTGTTACATCAAGAGAGATGATGGTGTTGGCAAGTTTGATGCTAGAAGCAATGAAGGTATTTTTCTTGGTTACTCTACCAAAAGCAAAGCTTATAGATGTTTTAACTTGAGATTGAAGAAAATCATTGAAAGTACACATGTGAAGATTGATGAGAAGTTTATGATTCATGGGAGATACTATGAATATGAACCTATTATTGAAGATGAACCAAGACATATCAGTAAAGAAACAATTATTGAAGAAATTTTTGACTGCATTGATGTATCTGTTGGAGATTTGCTTCTATGCAAATAATTGATTGTATCTTTTCCATTGATGACAACATATAATATACAGCAGGTATCATATATGCAATTATCAGTATAGATGTTTTGGAGCTATGAATTTTCATTTCCATGGTGTATACATGTTCTAGAGGCTATGTGTATTCACGCTGAGTCAGATATGCAGTTACCATTGAGTTATGATTAATCAGTTATGTCAGTTACATTTTCTAGAGTTTATCTGTTAACAGCTGAGGTAAATATAGTGTCTCTTGAGTTTCGTCTATCTTCAGTATATGTGTGTTTGTATTCATGTTTAGTTATGAGTTAAAAATAATTATCCAAAAGTGCTAAACATGTTTCAATAGAATCTTGATGTTAGATTTAATTTTGTGAAGCCAACTTTGTGAAGCATCGTGTCTATTCAATTTGAGTTGCGTGGTCCTAACTTTGATTGCGTGCTTGGTTGAGCCGACAAGAAATTTGATGAAGTGTTTCTAGATACCATCGTGACCTTATCCTTGGTGAAGATACATATAGAAGTTTAGATATGTTCATTATGTGTGGAAAAATGAAGTGAAAAAGAAAATACAGAGAAAAGAAGAAAGTCAAAAAGAATAAGTTGAAGATCTATGTGAAGAAATAGAATTTGATTGCAATTCATTGGAATTGATCAAGACAGTAGGTCTACTCAAATAGTTCATTTACCAAATATAGTGTATATCTTTTATTCTGAAGGTTGTAGCCTTCACCATCTTAGCAGTGAGGTATTGGACAGTGAGTCCTCACCCTTAACAGGGTTATCTGTAAAACACTCCTAACAGGTTCTAGTCTTTAACCAAGTCTCTATACTTCTTACATTGTAAAGATCAACTCCTAACAAGGTTGTAAGATCTTCTAACAGGGATCATTATAAACTAGTGTTGTTATTTGTGGGTGCTGATTCCCACTGAGGTTTTTACCTATTTGGTTTCCCCATAAACAAAATTGTTGAGTACTCTATTGTGTCATCTGAATGTTCATTTAATTTATATCAAATTACATTTAAGAAAGAGAAAAGAATTAAATTGACTGATAATTGATTCAGCCCCCCCCCCCCTCTCAGTTATC
>MU224968.1:3885525-3927044 GCA_018584345.1 Thuja plicata
TATAAATCAGTGATAAAAATCACCTAGGATATTAAATTGATTAAAAGAATTATGCCAAGTAGTAACAAGGTCGTTTGGACATAAATCAAGGGTATGATCACACTTAGGGAAAATAGGGTCTATAGTTAGAACAGACCAAATTCAGGTGGTTACAACAATCAAAGGATTAATGAAGCAGAATCAGGTATAAGAAACAATGGTGGAGAAATATCAGAGGAAGACATAATGGATAAATTAATGACCACATTAACAATATATTATGAGAGAAAGATAAATATCTTAGATGAGACTATGCAATTTTCAAAAGACTTTAAGAGGGAGACTTTGATCAGAAAAATATCTGCATTTGAGATATCTAGATTGAAGACAGAACCTAAAAGTGAGACAACCTTCAAAGCCACAATCCACAACAAGAAATCTATAAGAAGCTCTAGTAATAATGAAGAAGTGGATACAAAACTAGAAGAAATCATTTCTATGATTTCCAAGAAGAAAAGGAAAGTTAAAGGGAAATATGAAGGATAGCTACCATTCAAATGTTTTGCATGCAACAAAGTTGGTCACATTGCATCCAAGTGCCCTACAAGAGTCAA
This sequence comes from Thuja plicata, assembly GCA_018584345.1. Classification (NCBI taxonomy): domain Eukaryota; kingdom Viridiplantae; phylum Streptophyta; class Pinopsida; order Cupressales; family Cupressaceae; genus Thuja; species Thuja plicata. The sequence continues at coordinate 3,886,119 of MU224968.1, forward strand.
GAAGTTCAAATCAGATTACAAACCTAAGTACACTAAAGAATGTTATCATGCTGAGGATGGTGTAATTGATGAAGAGAAGATAAAATTGGATTTTTTTCCATTAAAGAAATTGAGAAGATGCTTGAAGAAATGGACAAGAAGATGAAGTAAAAGAACAAGACTTAGCATTAGTTTCTAAAGCTGACATCAGAACTGACTGGATCATTGGCAGCAGATGTTCACACCACAGGACAGGAGACAAAGATAGATTTGTACATTTGGACAAGTACAAAGGTGGAATGGTTAGATTTGGAGACAATACTCCCAAACCTATCATAGGTAGAGGTTCTATCACCTTAGATGGAAAGAACAAAATAGATGATGTTCTATATATTGATGTTTTGCATCATAACTTACTAAGTGTTGGATAGTTGCTTCATAAAGGATATCAGTTGGAATTCAAAAAAAACCAGTGCATTATTAACAACAAAGAAGGAGACATGATTGCATCAGGCTCAAAGACCAAAGGTAATGTTTTTCAGCTCAACTCAAAAGTAAGTTGTTTTGTTGCAAAAGTAGATTACAGTTGGCTATGGCATAAGAGACTTTGGCATATCAATTTTGACAACATAGTCAAGATAAGTAATGTAAAGGCAGTAAGAGACCTTCCTAGCATTGCAAGACCACTTGACACCATGTGTAGGGAATGTGTGATGGGGAATCATGTGAGGACCTCATTCAGTAGAAAACAAGACTTTGTAGAAAACAAATCAGATCTAATACATACAGACCTATGTAGATCTACTCAAACAAGATCATACTATGGAGAAAGGTATTTTATTTTGTTTGTTGATGATTTCTCAAGGATGATGTGGGTTGCATTCTTAAAAGAAAAATCTAAATCTTTTGAAAAGTTCAAAGTATTTAAAGCTAAGGTTGAGAATGAATCTGGATTAAAGATAAAATGTCTGAGATCAGATAGAGGAGGAGAATTCGCCTCTAACCAGTTTTATGACTACTGTGAAGAACATGTAATCAAAAGATAGTTAAGTGCACCTAGAACCCCTCAATAGAATGGGATAGCAGAAAGGAGGAACATGATAATACTTGACACAACGTGCACTATCATGATTGAAGGAAAGGTTGCCCATACCTATTGGAGAGATGTAGTCAATATAGCAGTTTACACTATTAATAGAATACAATTGACACTAGGCACAAACAAAACACCTTATGAAATTTGGTTTGGTAATATACCCATTGTAAAGTACTTCAGAATCTTTGGAAGCAAGTGCTACATAAAGAGGGATGATAGCATTGGCAAGTTTGATGCTAGAAGCGATGAAGGTATTTTTATTGGTTACTCCACTAAAAGAAAAGCCTATAGATGTTTCAATCTAAGATTAAAGAAGATCATTGAAAGTACTCATGTGAAGATTGATGATAAGTTTATGATTTAAGAAAGATATTATGATTATGCTCCCATGATTGAAGACGAGCCCCGACCCATGAATAAGGACACAATTATTGAAGAAATGTTTGACTGTATTGATGTTTCATGTAACAATCTTGAACCAAGTGAAGAAGAATCACAGATTAAAGATGAAAGTATCACTCCTAAGAATTCAAGATACACATCCAAATACCACTCTAAGGAAGATATCATTAGATATCAGAGCGCAAAAGTCTTGACAAGATCTAAAGCAAAAGGTTCAACCGCTAATGAAGAGGTATGCTTACTTTCATAGATTAAACCCTTAAGTGTTGAAGATGCGTGCAAAGATTCAGACTAGAAAAGTGCTATACAAGAAGAATTAGATGAAATAATCAAGAATGAAACATGGGAACTGGTCCCTAGACCTCATGACAAGAACATGATTGGAACAAAGTGTATATTCAGGAACAAAATGAATGAAGAAGGCATAGTGGTAAGGAACAAGGCAAGATTAGTGTGTAAAGGATATGCGTAGAGAGAAGGCATAGATTACACTGATACATTTTCCCCTATGAGAAGACTTGAAGGTATCAAGTTGTTTTTGGCCTATGAAACATTCAAGAACTTTAAGGTATACCAAATGGATGTCAAATCAGCTTTTCTAAATGGTGACTTGAAGGAAGAAGTCTACATAGAGAAGCCTGAAGGATTCAAACTTTTAGATAAACCATACATGGTATGCAGATTAAAGAAAGCACTTTATTGACTTAAACATGACCCAAGAGCATGGTATGAGAGACTTGCTAGTTACTTAGAAAAGATAAGATTTAGAAAAGGAGCAACAGACTCTAATTTATTCGTAAGAGAGACAGATGAAGGACTACTACTTGTTGCTATTTTTGTAGATGACATTATCTTTGGAGGTAATGACAAACTTAGTGCAGAATTTGCCAAAAAAATGAAAAGTGAATTTGAAATGAGCATGATTGGACCTATCAAATACTTTCTTGGATTGAATGTAAAACAAACCGACAAAGGCATATTCATAAATCAGTCTAAGTATGTGAAGGAGATATTAAAGACTTTCAAGATGGAAGATTGCAAACCAGTAAGCACCCGCATGATAACAGGAAGCAAGATTTATAAAGATGATGATTCCATAGCAGTTGACAAGACCCTATACAAGTCTATGATTGGAAAACACATCTATATTACTCAATCTAGACTTGATATTTCTAATACAGTTGTTATTGTTGGAAGATTTGCAGTTGAACCCAAGAAAAATCATCTAATGGAAATAAAGAGAATATTCAGATACTTAAAAGGAACTATTGACTATGACTTATGGTATCCTAACTCAAAGAATATACAACTTCATGTGTACACAGATGCAGATGGGGTAGGTTGTGTTGATGAAAGAAAGAGTACATTAGGAGGAGCAATATTTCTTGGAAACAGATTGGTCACTTAGACAAGCAAAAATAAAAATTGTATATCCCAGTCAACAAAAGCTGAGTATGTTTTGGCAACATTGAATTTTTCAACAGTGGTTTGGATTAAACAGATGATTAAAGACTTCGGTAGTCAGATTGATTATCCTATTATTATTCAGTGTGACAACACCAGTACTATCAATATGTAATAGAACCATGTGATGCATGAAAAGACAAAACACATTGAGATCAAATACCACTTCCTAAGAGAAAAATTTGCAGACAAAGAAGTAAAGTTGGACTATGTGAGCACCAAAGAACAACTAGCAGATATTTTTATAAAACCCTAATCAAAAGATACTTTTGAGTATCTCAGGGAGAAGTTGGGAGTAATTCCCTTTCTTGAGTCTAATTAGAACTTGCAGCAAGAACATTAGTCCTTGGTGACTAATGAATGGTTGACTACTCTAGTTCTGGAGTAGTACCCATGCTTAATGGTGTTTAAACACCCTTTTTCATTGATGTCAAAGGGGGAGTTTAGTAAGTGGGAGAATATACTATGGGGGAGTATATAGAGAAGCAACAGTAAAGAGGAACTTTTGATGAGGATATTGAGAAAATTGTAAAAAGAAGGAAGACACTTTGAGTTGATGATATCATATGTTGCCATCAATGTCAAAGGGGGAGATTGTCAGAGATTTTCTTCTGTGCAAATAATTGATTGTATGATTTTCATTGATGACAACATATAATATACAATAGGTATCATATATGCAATTATCAGTACAGATGTTTTGGAGCTATGCATGTTTATTTCCATGGTGTATACATGTTCTAGAGGCTATGTGCATTCATGTTGAGTCAGATATGAAATTACAGTTGAGTTGTGATTAATCATTTATGACAGTTACAGTTTCTAGAGTTTATCTGTTAAGAGCCGACGTAAATATAGTGTCTCTTGAGTTTCATCTATCTTCAGTATATGTGTGTTTGTATTCATGTTTAGTTATGAGTTAAAGATAATTATCCAAAGGTGATCAATGTGTTGCAATAGAATCTTGATGTTAGAGTTAATTTGGTGAAGTCAACTTTGTGAAGTGTCGTGTCTATTCAATTTGAGTTGCATGGTCCTAACTTTGATTGTGTGCTTGGTTGAGCTGACAAGAAATTTGATGAAGTGTTTCTAGATACTGTCGTGACCTTGTCCTTGGTGAAGATACATATAGTAGTTCAGATAGGTTCATTATGTGTGGAAAATTAAAGTGAAAAAGAAAAGACAAGGAAAAGCAGAAAGTCAAAAAGAATAAGTTGAAGATCTATGTGAAGAAATAGAAGTTGATTGCAATTCATTGGAATTGATCAAGACAGTAGGTCTACTCAAATAGTTCATTTACTAGATATAGTGTATATCTGTTATTCTGAAGGTTGTAGCCTTCACAATCTTAGCAGTGAGCTATTGGATAGTGAGTCCTCACCCTTAACAGGGTTATCTGTAAAAGACTCCTAACAGGGTCTGACCTTTAACTAGTTCTATGTACTTCTTGCATTGTAAAGATCAACTCTTAATAGGGTTGTAAGATCTTCTAATAGGGATCATTATAAACTAGTGCAGTTATATGTGGGTGCTAATTCCCAGCAGGGTTTTTACCTATTTTGTTTCCCCGTAACAAAAATTGGCGAGTAATCTATTATGTTATCTAAATGTGCATTTATTTTATATCAAATTACATTTAAGAAAGAGAAAATAATTAAATTGACTAATAACTGATTCATCCCCCCCCTCTTAGTTATCCTTGGTACTATTCCAACAGTATCATGCAATGACCCTGAACCAAGTGAAGAGGAATCACAGATAACAGATGAGAATGTCACACCTAAAGTTCCAAAATTCACATCTAAATACCATTCAAAAGCATATATCATTAGAGATCAGAGCAGTAAAGTTATGACAAGATCTAGAGAAAATGGTTTAATAGTTGATGAAGAGGTATGTTTACTTTCACAAATTGAACCTTTAAGTGTTGAAAATGCATGTAATGATTTAGATTGACAGAAAGCAATGAAAGAAGAGTTAGATCAAATAATTAAGAATGACACATGGGAATTGGTCGCTAGACCTTGTGAAAAAAATGTGATTGGAACCAAGTGGATATTCAGAAACAAGATGAATGAAGATGGTACAGTGGTAAGAAACAAAGCAAGAATAGTATGTAAAGGATATGCGCAGAGAGAAGGCATAGATTACACTAATACATTTGCCCCTGTGAGAAGACTTGAAGCTATCAATTTGTTTTTGGCCTATGCAACATTCAAGAACTTTAAGGTATACCAAATGGATGTCAAATCAGCTTCTCTAAACGGTGACTTGAAGGAAGAAGTCTATATAGAGCAGCCTAAAGAATTCAAACTTTCAGATAAACCAAACATGGTATGCAGATTAAAGAAAGCACTTTATTGACTTAAACATGCCCCAAGAGAATGGTATGAGAGACTTGATGGTTACTTAGAAAAGATAGGATTCAGAAAAGGAGCAACAAACTCTAATTTATTCGTAAGAGAGACAGATGAAGGACTACAAGTCTCATTGCTATTTTTGTAGATGACATTATCTTTGGAGGTAATGACAAACTTAGTGCAGAATTCGCCAAAGAAATGAAAAGTGAATTTGAAATGAGCATGATTGGACCTATCAAATACTTTCTTGGATTGAATGTAAAACAAACAGAAAAAGTCATATTCATAAATTAATCTAAGTATGTGAAGGAGATATTGAAGACTTTCAAGATGGAAGATTGCAAACTAGTAAGCACCCCCATGATAACAGGAAGCAAGCTTTCTAAAGATGATGATTCCACAGTAGTTGAAAAGACCCTATACAAGTATATGATTGGAAAACTCATATATATTACTCAATCTAGACCTGATATTTCTAATATAGTTGGTATTGTTGGCAGATTTGCAGTTGAACCCAAGAAAAATTATTTAATGGAAATAAAGAGAATATTCAGATAATTGATTGTATGTTTTCCATGCGTAGAGAGAAGGTATTGATTACTCTAATACATTTTCCCTTGTGAGCAGACTGGAAGCTATAAAAAAATTTTGATCTTATGCAACATTCAAGAACTTTAAAGTATATCAGATGGATGTCAAGTCAACATTCCTGAATAGTGACTTGAAGGAAGAAGTCTACATTTAACAGCTTGAAGGATTTAGTTTATCAGACAAACCTGACATGGTATGTATATTGAAGAAAGCCCTCTATAGACTTAAGCAAGCCCCTAGAACATGGTATGAAAGACTAGATGGTTACCTAACGAAGATCAGATTCAAGAAAGGAGTAGGAGATTGTAACTTATTCATAAGAGAGACACTAGTAGGATTATTACTTGTTGCTATTTTTGTTGATGACATTATTTTTGGTGGTAATGAGAAGATTAGTGTATATTTTGCTAAAGAGATGCAGAGTGAGTTTGAAGTGACCATGATTGGACCTATCAAATTTTTTTGGGGATTAAATGTACAATAGACAGACAGAGGTATATTCATTAATCAGTCTAAGTATGTGAAAGAAATATTGAATAAATTCAAGATGAAATATTGCAAGCCTATTGGCACCCCCATGATAATAGGAAGCAAGCTTTCTAAAGATGATGCTTCTACAGTAGTTGACAAGACACTATACAAGTCTATGATTGGAAAACTCATATATCTTACTCAATCTAGACCATATATTTCTAATGTAGTTGGCATTGTTGGAAGATTTGCAGCTGAACCTAAACAAAATCACTTAATGGAAATAAAAAATATTCATATACTTAAAAGGAACTATAAACTATATTTTATGATGAGTATCCTAACTCAGAGAATGTAGAACTTCATTTGTATACAGATGCAAATTGGGAAGGTTGTGTCGATGACAGAAAGAGTACCTCAGGAGGAGCATTATTTCTTGGAAACAAATTAGTTACTTGGAAAAGAAAGAAGTAGAATTGTATTTCTCAGTCAACAACAGAAGCAGAGTATGTAGCAGTAGCATTAAATTGTTCTACAATTGTTTGGATCAAGCATATGATAAAATAATTTGGAATCCAGATTGATTATCCTATTGTTATTCATTTTGACAACAATAGCACTATCAATATGTCAAAGAACCCAGTGATGCATGCAAAGACAAAACACATTGAAATAAAATATCATTTTCTAAGAGAGAAAGGTGCAGATAAAGAAGTAAAATTGGATTATATGAGCACTAAAGAACAGTTAGCAGACATATTCACAAAGCCTTTACCAAAAGATACTTTTGAGTATCTCTGGGAGACATTGGGAGTAATTCCCTTCCCTAAGTCTGATTAGAATTTACAGCAAGTGCATTAGTCCTTAGTGACTGATGAATGGTTGACTACTCTACCTCAAGAGTAGTACTTGTGCTTATTTTTTTTTGGCACCCTTTACCATTGATGTCAAAGGGGTAGTATATAGTCTGGGGGAGTATACAGTCATGAAAATTCAGATGCAGTGGTTAAGGGGAGTTTTGTTGAGGATATTGAGAAGATTGTAAAAATAAAGAATAATTTTGGATTGATGGTGCTTTTCATATCATGTGTTTCCATCAATGTCAAAGGGGTAGATTGTTGGAGATTTGCCTTTGAGCCAGTGGTTGACTATATGTTTGTCATTGATGACAACATATAGTATGCAGTAGTTTCCTATATGTAATTCTCAGTATGGATATGTTGGAGCCTTGCGTGTTTATTTTTATGTTGTAAACATATTCATTATGCTATCTTCATAGACACAAATTCATTTGTGCAGTTAAAGTTGAGTTATGATGATTTATTTGCTAGTTACAGTTTCAGGAGATTGTTTATTAAGGGTCGATAGTATTTTTATTCTTTCTTTAGTTGCACCTATCATTTGGATATGCGGGTTTGGATTTGTGTTCAGTTATGAGTTCAGAATGTTTGGTTAAGAGTTCTTAACATGTCTCATCTAGAGAGTGAGGTTTCAGTTAATTTGGTGGAGCCGACTGTGTGAAGCGACACGTCTACTTATCTTGAGTTGCGCGGTTCTATTTGTGTTGCATGCTTAGCTTGGTTGATGAAGAAGTTGTTGAAGATTTTCCTACAAGCCGAATTGATCATATCTTTGGAGGAGGATACTTATAGTAGATCATTTTTGATTGCCTTAAGTAAGATAGTGGAAAAAGTAGCAGAGCAGAATGTTTGATGTATTAGGCCAGTAAAGCTATATCATTCATTAATTGAAGATCTATGTGAAGAAGCAGAGAGTGTATACAATTCACTGGAATTGATCAACATAGCAGGTCTAATTCACAATTCAATATCAGATATAGTGTATATCTATTGTGCAGAAGGTTACAACCTTCATCATTTGAGCAGTGTGCTCACGAACAGTGTGTCCTCACCTCTAATAGGGTTATTTGTAAAAGACTCTTAACAGGGTTTGACCTTTGACCAGGTCACTGTACTTATTTCATTGTAAAGATCAAATCCTAACAGGGTTTTAGGATCTTCTAATAGGGATCATTATACACTAGTGTAGTTCTTTATGGGTGCTAATTCCCACTGAGGTTTTTACCTATTTTGGGTTTCCCCGTAACCAAAATTGTGGTGTTATAATCTGTGTTATCTTGTTGTGTTTGTGCTTAATGTTATTCTATACTTAATTGGATAAAGAATTGAATCTTGTAGATAACTGATTCATCCCCCCCTCTCAGTTATCTCTTGGGACTATTCCTAACAGCTTTATCAAAATTGAGCTTAACCAATAGATCATTTTGTCTAGATTGTTGGGCCCATTCACTAGTTTCCCAAGCCAACATAGGGTTATCAAGAATGAATCTTCTTCCAAGGAATCCTAGATTTTCTATCATCAGACTATCTCTTTCACAATTGTTTTAATCCTTATGGCTAAGGCTTTGGCTATGATTTGGTATGAAGTATTCAGTGGAGTAATAGGATACCGACCTAAAATAGTGTCCTCATTCTTTCCTTTCAGAAGGAGTTTCATTAGGCCTATATTAACATAAGGTTCTAATGACCCTTGGTGGAAAGCCTCTAAGTATAGGTTTTAAATATCATCTTTGATATGCTACCACATGGCTTGATAAAACTCAATTGATAGCCTATCAAAAATAGAACTTTTATAAGGAGCCATTAAGAAAACAAAATGTTCAAGGTCTTGCATGGAAAGCTCATGATACAAGTAACAACTATAATCTAAATAAACCTTCCTATAATTATAATTGTTAATAGTACTCTCCAATACTAATTGTACATCTTCTTCTTCTTCTTCTTCTTATTTTTCTTCTTCTTCTTCTTCTTCTTCTTCTTCTTCTCCTCCTCCTCCACCTTACCTAATGTAGGAGCATCTTGCAATCTTGGAAATCTTGCATCAACCAAAAATATTTAGTTTCTATTCACTTGTTTGATCAGTCTCCGAGTTTCTTTTTGTGATCATTCAGTTTGGATCTTTTGCACTTGCGGTCATTACAATGTGTTCTTGTGATCATGTTGAACCTTCTCCTATGATCAGAGTTCATTTGGTTACATCACGCATGAGATATTTCAGATTCTTGGAGTGATTGTATCATTCTTCACATTTTTTGGACAATTTGTGTTTTTCAATCTTGCGATGGATTTCCTGATCAGTGAAGCTAAACTGATCATTTCTTGATGATTTTATGCTTGTGTCCGACCTACTTGAGTGATAGTGATTCATATTTCTTTCATTGGAAATAGATCCTTCTGATTTTAATTCTTCACCTATTGTTTGTAATACATTTTCTTTCTCATTAGGAAATGTAATCTTTCTAGGTCGTCCTGATGTTTGTGATGGCTTTATAAGCTTATGGATTTGTTCCTAAAGGGGAAGATTTTGTAAGATTATCATTCTTAGATTGAAGGTTAGGGATTTCATAGGGATTTCTTATTGTAAAATAGGCTTGTATTCCTAGCATGTATGAATGCATGTTATATATCTATTATACATGATTTTTGATATTAATAAAGAAGGTTGATCTTTCTTATCTCTCTCTAGTTGTTGCTTATTGTTTTTGTTCTATGACTCATGCTACAAGGATTGGACAGATCCATTTGAGTTTCCTCCATCATTGACTAGACTAAGTAGTATCAGAGAAATATTTATGATTATGCCGAGCTAGATTGAGGTTCTTGAGCTTTCGAAGTCCTAGATTGAGTTGTTGCGAGGTTGAAAAGAGAGTATTTGGCCCGCAGTTGTAGATGATTCATGTGAAATGGATCATAGAGGAAATACTAGATTTGGAAGGAGAGATGTAGATATAGTTGTGTTAGACATGTTGAGACAAGTTGCAGTTAGTTTAGAAGTTGTGGAGACATCTTAGAGGAGAGGTCAACATATTAAGGATATAAGTGATGAAGAAGAAGAAGAAAGGAATGTAGAAGTAGTTGAAGGAGGTGAAGAGAAACCTGAACCTAAAATTGAACAAGGAAATTATAGGTTTATAAAATCCCTAATAGAGTGAATGCTAGACCACAATTCAATCCACCTAATTATGAAGGTAAATTATATTTATATGGATTGTTAGATTGGATTGCAGAGATGGAAAAATATTTTGACTATGAAAGAACAAATGAAGATAAGAAGGTGAAATATGCTTGTACAAAGTTGAGAGGACATGCATCTTTATGGTGGGAACATTTGCAGACTGGTAGAAAAAGAAGAAACAAGGATAAAATAAAATCATGAGATAGGATGGTAAACAAATTGAAAGCTAAGTTATTACCTGATGATTACCAAGTAATTTTGTTTAGGAAGCTGCAGAATCTAAGACAAAAGGATCTAAGTGTGAAAGAATATACTGATGAATTTTATAGGTTGGATATCAGATCTATTCATTCTGATGATGATGTTGAAAGGGTTTTGAGATATCTTAATGGTTTGATGATGTCAGTCCAAAATGAGATTAGTTTGGTGAAATTGCAAAGTATAAAGGAAGCTTACCAATATGCCCTAAAAGCTTAAGATAAGTTGAAAAAAAAGGCATGAACAAAGACAAAGATGAAGAGATGGAATATTTTAGAGAGGAAGAGCCTCAAATGGTGGAAGGTCCTATTTAAATCAGAACAATGGAAAGATAAATCTTAAAGAGGAAAATTTATACCGAAGAGATGACATAATTTTTCAGAAAAAAAGTGGACCAGGTGGCTATAGAAGAGATCATAGAAGAGTGTTTAAAGGAATATGTTATACATGTGGTGGAGAAGAACATTAGGCCTTTGAGTGTACTCAAGGTAATTTTGAGAAAAGGACAAAGAATAAGGGTAGATCTTCTTATGTAGAGAAGGAGACTACTGAATCTTTGAGTCAACCAAAGGATGGTGAAGCCCTGATGGAAAGGAGAGTCCTATATCATGAAGAACTAGAACATGAGAAATTGTTGATAAGAATTTTCTTTAAGACTAGATGAAAAGTAGGAGGAAAATGTTTCAAAGTGATCATTGACATTGGTAGTTTAGATAATCTACCCTCCAAGGAGCTAGTTTACAAGATGAAGTTGCAAATATTGAAGCATATGAAGCCTAATTAGATATCATGGATAAAAGATGACCTTAAGGTATGGGTAAGTGAACAATGCCTAGTTAAATTGAAGATAGGGTCTTATCATGATGAAGTTCTATGTGATATTATGCCTATGGATGTGTGTTACATGTTGTTGGGTAGACCATGGCAGTATCATAGAAAAAATTTGCATGATGGAAGAAAGAATATGTATACCATGTTAGAGTAATCATATTTTATGCTTATTAATTAAATCACATTGGTTTAATTAATTCGGTTATTTTTTACTCTTAGTGCTTAAGTTGTCTCTTAGGTGCATTATAATTAATATTTATATTAATTATTAATGTGCAACCTAGCTTTTATTTCCCTTCAGGGTTTTGTTCACCTTTTTAAGGTAGAACTTGTAATTATTGTTTCATAACTTGAAATATAATTTCTCTCTCACATTCTAGAGTATTTTTGATTTCTGCTTTTTTCTTCTTTCAGCTTCTCTGTTGTAATAGGTATTGGCATGTAGGTGCTCTTTAGGTTCTGTGGATTTGTATTTCTGAAATCCTCCATGGTATCCAAGCTATATTGCTGCTACCTATTCTAGTGTTTTCTAAAGTAGAGATTTGAAGGAAAAAATCTCAGCTTTATTAGGGTTTTGTCTTCAATTTGAAGGTAAAGATTTTTTTGGTCCATTTTGGGCATAAACAAACCTCACCATCATGCTTAGAAGGCCCAAGAAACTATATTTTCATATAAATTTTGTCTATTTTGGATATAGTGGCCTCTGGCACATTTTTTCTCTCTCTTAGGTCATACGACAAAGTTTTCAAGAAAAAAAATATAAAAAAATGTATATTTCTTGCACAGGTAGAGCGCGCACCACCACCTATGCTCAAATCATGCCCAGATGTGCCCAACAAGCCCCCGCTATGCCACTGCGGTCGGTGTGCTGCTCACCCATCACCGTAGCGCCACCACCATGCCATTGTGGAGCCACCTCCGCCTCCTGATCACACCCGCCTGCACTTTGCTAACATCACCTTTTCAGCACGTAACATCATCTTCCGTGACTAGAAAAGTTTTTCAAGCACCATATTTTTTACAGGTGATGACATCATGCTAATGTCAGTGACAGGCTACTGACGTTCAGAGGGCTATCAAATTTTTTCTAGTGACGGTCAATGGCCATTTAGATGTGAAATTTTTTCCTGTCACTATGTTTTTCTAGTGAGCTACCCATTCTGACCTCCTATTAGTCTTTTGGCCATAACTTGAGCATACGATATTATTTTTCAGAAAACAAGACATCATCGGAAATCTCTTTCTGAGATGAAGACCACCATATGGGTTTCATATGCAAATTTGGGCGTTTGAGTACCTGATTTCAGTGTGGAAGTATAGGCTTCAGTTTCCTCTCTCTATGCATCTGGCGTCCAGGTTTTCTTCTTGTGTTTTGTGCTCTCTAAGTTATTTTTGGGTGTACGAGGGATAATATAATGCATTGTGGGGGTGAATTTTACTTTCTATAATTTACTTTAGAAAGACCCTTCTTCTTTCTTCTTCTTTCTCTCAATGTCAGACCCTTCAGTGGCCTGACTAACACCACATAACTACCACACCTAGAAAGCACACATGACCAGGCTACTCATGTCACATGGCTTATGGTCTTGTCTGGATAAGAACCAACCTATTTTCTGCAGCATCCTTTTGAGATTATTCAACACATGAACAAAATGGATGAAGTCATGGGGTTAATTTCACTGAACATTTCAGATAGTTTCCTATTTCACTTGGAGAGCTTGAACATTCCTCGGGCCATTTGAGGAAATTTTGCAGATTTGTTTGGCATAGTAAATGAGTTCTAGGCACTATAGCTTGTTGCAGAGTTGACCTCTTTGACTACTATTAGTTTTCCCACTATTGAGGATTTCTTGATGAAGTTCAAGTCTTTGCGTTCAGTTTTATAGGGATGTGGGAAAAAAAAGATAGATGATGAGTGTATCTTTCTGATACTCTCAAAGCTACGAGGAAAGTATTAGGTATTTTCTTGTACTTTCTACTCCACTATGGATGCTTTGGGTGCTAGGCACACCATGCCTTCCTTTGAGACCTTTTGTGATGTGTTGACACGAGAGCAGGTAAAGATCCAATAGATGGATGCTTCTGGCTCCATGAGCCAAGCATTGGTAGCTTAGTCTTCATAGGGGAAACCAAAATAGAAATCCAAACTGAAGAAAGATTTAGTAGGAACTGAGTCTTCCTCCAAACCTGCACAAAAAATTGATTCAAAACCTCCAGCTCCCTCTTCAAAGGGTAAATCTTCTTTGAAGTCTACTGAGTCTTCCTCCAAGACTAAGAAGAAAACATGTGAAACCTGTAGTGTTTGTGGCAAGGATGTACATCCTGTTTCTCGGTGTTGGAAATGTTTGGAGTCTTTAGAAAAAGCCATGCAGGAGCCTCACATTTCTTCTCCTTAGTCCACATCCTCTCCTACAGGGAAAGTTCATTCTCTTACTGCACAAGAAATGACTTTTGGGCCCACTTGGATTTTGGATTCTGGTGCTTCTCAGCACATGACTCACACTCAAAAGTTGGTCACCTCACTTTCTCCTTGTGCTACTTCACAGATTATTGTTGGGAACTCATCACATCTTTCAATTTTGGGTTCTAGTTCTATTGCATTAGCTGGGGGTTCTCTTCAATATTTTCTTGTGGTTCTTGATATCTTGACAAACTTATTGTCCATCTATCAGATTTTTCACTCTGGCTCTGGTAAGACAGTTGATTTCTCACCACATGATTTGGTTATTTGGGACCTCCATGATTCTGATTTGATTGTGGCTACTGGGAGTGTTGACTATGCATCTCACTTACACAGATTTGGTGGATTTGAGCCTTCTAATGGTACAGGTTCATCTCTTATAGCACATACAAATTCAGTGAGAAGGCTATAGCATGAGTGTTTGGGCCATGTAAATTACAAATATCTTTAGAAGGTGAGAACATAGGAACTTGTTCTTGGGCTTCCTCAAATTTCTTGCACTGATGGTGTTTGTCAGGGTTTTGTTCTTGGCAAACAACAGAGGATCATTTTCCTCAAGGATGAGCTACTTGTGCTTTGGCACCACTAGAGTTAATTCACAGTGACCTCAAGTCATTTCCTACTCCTTTTTTCTAGTGCCATATATGTGCTTACTTTCATTGATGACTTCTCCAGGTGCACATGGGTGTACTTTCTCAAGTACAAGTCTAATGTCTTTGATTCATTTTGAATCTTTGAGACATTTATGGAGAAAAAATCTTGTCTTTCTATTCAGTGGATACACACAGATAATGGGGGAGAGTATGTGAATCAAGCTTTCAATTTTTTTTGTTCTGAACATGGTCTCCAGCATCAATTTTTAGTTCCCTACACCCCTCAATAGAATGGTGTGGTAAAGAGAAAGAATAGAACACTTTGGGAGATGGAAAATTGTATGATTCAATCTAGTTCCATGGATTCATCTTTTTGGGTAGAGGCAGTCAATTATGCCAACTATATTCAGAATCGGATGCCCCACAAGGCAGTTTGACATATGACTCCTGAGGAGGCTCGGTCTCATGTCAAGCCTGATGCATCTTCATTCTAAGTTTTTGGTAGAGAAGCATGGGAATTTATACCTGATGCTTAGAGGAGAGCAATAGAGCAGAAGAGATGACACCTCATTTTTGTTGGCTACTACAAGGATGTCAAGGTGTACAAGTTGTTTGATCCTGATTTGAAAGGTACTATTTAGATGGGATGTCCAGTTTGATTAGAGCCTTCTTGTAGTAGATACCCTGACTCCATAGTCTACTTCACTTACCACTACTCCCTCATATCTTCCAGATTATTTTTAGGATGATGAGGGTGATGATCTTCATGATCCCCATTTACCTCTACCACAAGATCCTCCACAGAGGCCTAGATTGCCCCATGTTACTATTGAGGCTACAAGATCTCTGGCAGGTGACCCTTCATCTTCCCATTACACCCGGTCTCATATTGTGGTTTCTATCCTTCTGAGGCATGCTATTTGTGGTGATCCTCATACTTTTTCAATTATGACAGGACATTCTAAGTGGGACAGTGCTATGGAGGAGGAGTATTCTTCTTTGATGAATAATCATACATGGGATCCATGTTCTCTTCCTAAGGGAAGAAATTTAGTGTGATGCAAGTGGTTGTATCGTACTAAGTTTTATGTTGATGGTTCGATTGATAAGTACAAGGCATATCTTTTTGTGAAAGGTTTTTCACAGGTTGAGGGTATTGATTACACTGAGACATTTGCCCCTATTGCCAAGATGAATTCTATTCACCATCTTATCCCTTGCAGCTTCTTAGGGATGGCCTATTTTTTAGATGGATGTGAAGAGTGCATTCTTACACGGTGATCTTACAGAGGATATTTAAATGGAGAAGCCTCAGGGATTTGTGCAGGATTCCTCCTTGGTTTGTAGACTTAGATGTTCTTTGTATGGTCTCAAATAGGCCCCTTGGGCTTGGTATGAGAAGATGGACTCTTTTTTTCTTTCCAAAGGATTCACACGCTATCATTCCAATCCTACAGTTTATATTCAACATCTTGAGGATGAGGTTTTGATCCTTGTGCTATATTTTGATGATCTTCTCATCACAGATAGCTCATCTTCTATGATTTAGGATGTTTAGCACACATTTATGGCACAGTTTGAGATGACTGATCTTGGTCTATTACACTACTTTCTTGGTCTTCAAATTGTTTAGTCCTCTGCTAGGATATTCATTTACCATAAAAAGTATGCTCTTGACATGCTTTGGCGCTTTGACATGCTTTCTTGCAAGCCTGCTCCCACACCTTTTCATTCAGGTGTTACCTTGTCTACCTATTGCACTTTTCCTTCAGTGGATCCTACATTGTATCAATAGTTGGTTGGAATTTTGTTGTACCTAAAACACACTCATCCTGATCTTTCCTTTGCTGCTGGTCTTGTCTCTCAGTTTTCACATGAGCCTCACAAGAGTCATTGGAAATCTTCCAAGCGTATTTCAAGATACATTCAGGGCACTATTTTGTATGGAATTCACTACACATCAGGGACTCCTCACATTGTTGGCTTCACTGACTCAGATTGGGATGGTGATGTTGATGATCAAAATTCTACTTTTGACTTTGTTTTTTGTCTCGGCTCTTGTCCTATCACATGGTCGTGCAAGAAATATAATTCTTGTGCACTTTCATCTACAGAGACTGAGTATAGAGTTGCAATGCATGCTAGTCAAGAGATTTTATGGCTTTGATAGTTGATGACTGAGTTTGGTTTTCCACCTGATCATCCCAGTGTTATTTTGTGTGATAATTAGAGTGCTATTCACATTTCTTGCAACCCGGTGGAGCATCGGTGCACTAAACAAATTGAGCTTCATATGCATTTCATCTGCCAGCTGATTTAGGATGGTGCTCTCATTTTGGATTACATTCCCACTGATGTACAGGTTGTTGACATCTTCATTGAACCTTTTTCATCTCCATGCTATCTTCAGTTTTGTTCTATGCTTGGGGTGGTGGAAGTTGTCCATGGGGGGTTCTTCTTGAGGCCTTCCTTCCTTCATGTTTTTTTTTTCAGCATCTTTGTTCTATCTCTTTTTGGAGAGGGGTTTTTCCCATTGGGTTTTCTCCTTTGTCCCTGGTTTACAGAGATTTACTTGTATTGGGTATCTGATCAGGCCTTGTTGCTGGGACCCATTTCCTTCTTTCATAGTTGTGCTAGGTTAGCTTACCCCCTGAGCTTAGCTTAAGGGGGGTGTTAGAGTAATCATCTTTTTAAGCTTATTAATTAAATCACATTGGTTTAATTAATGAAGTTGTTTATTACTCTTATTGCTTAAGCTGTCTTTTAGGTGCATTATAATTAATATTTATATTAATTATTAATGCGCAACCTATATTTTATTTCCCTTTGGGGTTTTGTTGACCTTTTTAAGGTCAAACTTGTAGTTATTGTTTCATAACTTGGAATATAATTTTTCTATCACATTCTTGAGTATTTTTGAGTTCTTCTTTTTCCTTCTTTCAGCTTCTCTCTTGTAACAAGTATTTGCATGTAGGTGCTCTTTGGGTTGTGTGGATTTGTATTTCTCAAATCATACATACCATTGTTGCAAATGAGATGAAACAAGTATTGTTTCCTTTGATTGAGACTCCTAATAATGAGAATTATACTAGTATTAGAGCTTGTTTGGTTAAATGAAGGAAATTCTTGGATGACTTGAAGAGTGAAAATGTGTGTTATGCATTGATCTCTAAGAAGTCTGATTTGGGAATAGAAGAAACACACCCTAAGGAAATAAAGAATTTTCTAATTGAGTATGAGTACATAATTTTAGATAATGTGCCTGATGGATTACCGCCTATAAGAAGTATCAATCATTGCATGGATCTGATTCCTAGAATAAGTTTCCTAATAAAGAACCACATTGAGTGACACCAGTAGAGAATGAGGATTTGAATAGATAAGTGCAAGACTTCCTAAGGAAATGATTGATTAGAGAAATCTTGAGTCCTTGTGCAGTATCTACAATATTAGCACCTAGGAAGAATGGAGAATGGAGAATGTGCACTAATTCTAGATCTATTAATAGGATCATAATGAAATACTAGTTTCATTTTCCCAGGATGGATGACATAATAGATTGTTTGAGTGGAGCCAAATATTTTATAAATATAGATTTGAAGATTAGATATCATCAAATCATAATCAGAGAAGGAGAATAGTGGAATACTACATTTAAGAAAAATGAAAGATTGTATGAATGGTTGGTGATGCCTTTTGGATTGAGTAACACATTGAGTACTTTCATAAGATTGATGAACAAGGTATTGAAGAAATTATTGGGTAAGTTTTGGATTGTTTATCTTGATGACATTCTAATTTTTAGTAAGAGTACAAAAGATCATTTATTGCATCTATGACAATTATTGCAGAGATTGAGGGAAGGTAAATTGTTGATAAACATCAAGAAGTGTTCTTTTATGAGGGAAAAGATAGTGTATTTAGGTTTTGTGATATCTACACAAGGATTGAAGATGGATCTTGAGAAAGTGAAAATAATTGTTGAGTGGCCTACACCTAAGAGTGTTGGAGAAGTCAGAGCATTTCATGAATTTGCTAGTTTCTACCAAAAGTTCATAAGGAATTTTAGTTCAGTTTGTAATCCTATGAATGAGACTATGAGAGGAGATAGGAAAGAGTTCAAGTGAAAAAATGGAGCATATAAGAGTTTTGAATTGTTGAAATAAAAGGTAACTGAAGAACCTATGTTAGCCTTACCTAATTTCAATAAAGTATTTCAAATGGACATGCAATTGGAGAAGAGTTAAGTCAAGAAGGTAGACCTATTGCTTATTTTAGTGAAAATTTAAATGATGCTAGGAGAATATATTTAGGTTATGATCAGGAATTCTATGTCATAATTCAAGATTTGAACAAATGGAGACATTATTTAGTGTGTAAGGAATTTGTTTTGTATATCGATCATCAAACATTGAAAAATTTAAGTAGTCAGGGTAAATTGAAACAAAGACACATGAGATGGGTTGAATTTTTGCATAGTTATACATTTGTGTTGAAACAAGAGTGGTAAATCAAATAAAGTTGATGATGCTTTGAGTAGAAGAACTTTTATGACTGAAATGAGAGTTGAAGTGTCAGAGTTTGATGAGTTGGGAACTTTATATGAGGATAATCTTAATTTTTTAGAACCTTGGAAATCTTGTATAAAACCTATTGTAGCAGACCGAAGAAAGTGGTTAGATTATTTTATTTAGGAAGGTATGTTATTCAGAGGAACTCAGTTGTGTATACCAAGAATTTCTATGAGGGATAATCTGATTAAGGAAAAATATTGTGGAGGATTACCTTGATATTTTGGTATTGACAAAATAGTGGCTTTGGTGAGTGAAAATTAATTTTGGCCTCAAATTCATAAGGATGTAAGGAATTTTGTTCAAGGATGTAGAGTTTTCCAAGTTGCAAAAGGAAGTAGTCATAATATTGGATTGTATACACCTTTGACATTACCAACTAGAT
The DNA here is from genome assembly GCA_018584345.1 of Thuja plicata. Classification (NCBI taxonomy): domain Eukaryota; kingdom Viridiplantae; phylum Streptophyta; class Pinopsida; order Cupressales; family Cupressaceae; genus Thuja; species Thuja plicata. The sequence goes on from MU224968.1 coordinate 3,905,616, forward strand.
CTTGGGAAGATATTAGCATGAATTTTTTTTACTTGGGTTACTGAAGACACAAAGAGGTAATGATTCTATATTTGTGGTGGTAGAGAGATTTTCAAGTGATGACATGTAACTGATTAAATATTTAATAATGTTAAGTTGAAGACAATGCAAGGCATTAAAATCAGTTAATGGTTTGTATTGACATTGATGTCAACTTGATATCATCTGTATGGTCATGTATAAAATGCCAAAGACTTCAGATAAGTAATGGAACAAAGGTTATGCTTTTAGCAATGCATAAAAGTCAAGTATTCACTAAGTGACAAATAACACCAACAAAGTGCACACCATCGGTAAAGGTAAAGAATAAAAGTCACAGTGATACGTGACAAGAAAAATAAAGTGTTGCCTGACAAAGAAAACCACAGGGTGCCCGACGAGCTGAAAATAGAGTTTCCCAATGGATGGAGATCTTGAAGGTAACTAGAGTCACACTGGCAGAACTGACAGTTCTAATCGATGACTAACTAAAGAGTTGACTGATGGAACAGAGATTTCAGAAAACAACAAAATATCTAGTTGGCAAGAGCAAAAGATAGACTTAACTTGTTGTTTTCTTTGTTTTATTCGACCAGAGTTAAGTGATTGATTTAAAGAAGATTTATACAGTTGGCATAAACATAACTATGAGATAAATCAGGAGTTATGCTTTAAATAGGATTGGCTAGATTATTTTTCATGCCAAGAATCAACAATCAATGAATATTATGTCTATATAAGAGACAAGCTTAATTCATTTCAAGAACACATGAAAAATGTATTAAGGGGAGTGAATATAAAGAGGATGCTAAGAAGAAACTGATGAAGAACAACTTCATATAGTACTGATCATTCAAGCTAAAGAAGAGCTAAGGAATTTTGCAGACGCCAATGAACAGTGAAGCATAGCATCATAGAGCAGAAAGTATGGAGAAAAAAAGAATTAAATTGATACATTGATCAAAGAGGCAATGTACTTAAATAGATCTGAAAATTTGCAATTCAAGTTGCATTAGAAACAGGTCATTTTTTTCAGTTTAACCATTGAAGCATCAAGTCGCTTAACAGAGCAGGACTTAACAGTCTTCTATATATTGAGGTACATCCCAAGGAGTGCCAAAAAGGTTGATTCATGAAAGTAGCATTGGATATGCCTGATGCCTATTGACGGTCTAAGAGAGAGGTTAATTCAAGGATGGTAGCATTAGATGCCTGATACTAAGTGACAACCTATATGTGTAAAATCCTCTAACAAGGTCACACCTAACAGTGTGTTTGTAACCTTTAACAGGGTTCACTTCAAAAGAGTGAAAATTTGGAGTGCTGGTCCCAGTGGTTTTTTCCCTTAATAGGGTTTCCACATTAAAATACATGTGTTATGTGTGTATGTTTTATTACTTTACTATTTTACATTTCACATATGCATTTCTAGATTTATCGGTATACTCTGTATATTTATTGTATTTCAGTAAATAGTTATACTACCTATCGGTAATCAAGGAGAATAAGGACAAACAATCAAGGAAAACCATTAGACAGTTAATCATCATTAATATTTCATGGCATGCATCTTGTAGGGACATAATAATCTAAAGTTTATTTGATTAGTGGTTAGATTAAGGATAAATTTTTGATGCCATTGATTCACCCCCCCGCTCTTAGTTATTACTAACAATTGGTATTAGAGCTTCTGTGCTTAGAAGGAAGGTTTCAAGACCTAAGTCAAAGATCACAAGATGAATAGACGAGATATGCCCAAGTTGAACAAAGATAATTTGTCCTCATGGAAAAGCAGGATAAGACTCCACTTATCAGGTATTGGTAATGATGTTACTCAGTTCCTTGAAACTGAATATGTGTTTCCCATAGGAGCACCAACAGTTGAACAAATGAGAGAGAAGCATGAACATAATGGCATGATGATAGAGCTTGCTTCCTCACTCTCCAATTCTGAATTTGAAGATGTCAAAGAATGCAAATCTACAAAGCAGATGTGGGACAAATTAAAGCTTGTACATGGTGATGAAAAACATGTTTTGAGAGCCAAGGAAGAAAGAAATAGAGGAAAATTTGATGATCTCAAAATTAAAGAAGGAGAAAACATCACTCACTACAGCACAAGAATTAAAGAGGTATTCAATGTTATCTGAGGAGTTGGAGCTGTACTAGAAGAAGATACAATGGTAAGTAAAATTCTAAGAACCTTACTGCCTACTTATGCTATTAGAGTATCTTTCATTTGAGAAATGAGAGCAGTAGCAAACAATACAGTTACTCTTGATAGTTTAATTGGAAGACAAGTTTCATTTGAGAGGAATAACTTTGATAATAGTGTCTAACCAAACATAGAGTCTGCATTTAAAACTTCTATGAGAGTAAGTAAATCAAGTCACAAAAACACTATGAGAAAAGATAGTGATAGTGAAAGTGAAGAAAATGATCTTGATGAAATAGAAGCACTTATGGCCAGAAGAATGCAGAGAGGTAAAGGTAAATACAAAGGTAAATTACCACTTATTTTTTTTAATTACAAAGAGATTGGACACTTTGCTGCAAGATGCACTAACAGAAGAAAAGATGATAGAAGTAATGAAAGATCCTTTGAGAAGAAGTCTGACAAAGGTGATTACAGAAGCTACCAAAAATCAGAAAGAAGAGTAACCCTGAGACTATAAGGACAAAGGAAAGAAGGTCAACTACCTAGAAAAATGCAAGGATGATGATACTGACACCGAATTTGATGAAGAAATCAAGATGGTGTTTGTGGCTATAAAGGATGATTTAGATGATGATGAAGAAAGGTATGTAGAAATATCTCTCATATCTAAAATTAGCAAAAATGATAATTGGATCATAGATAGTGGCTGCACTCATCATATGAGCGGTGATAAGCAAAATTTTGAAACTTTTGAATACTAAAAGGGTGGATCAGTAAGAATGGGAAATGACACACCTTGTCTAGTTGAAGGTAGAGAAACAATAAAGTTGAATAACCAGATAAAGTGTGAGAATGCTTATTGGGTAAATTGATTGAATTATAATCTATTGAGCATTTCTCAGTTGAATAATTTAGGTTGTTGGTAAATAGATTATTCTTTTGAATGTAACTCTAAAATACCCAAAAATGTTTAAGAACAATTGAATACAACAGTTGGGAAATAGTTACTTGAAAACCTATTTTCCCTCTGAATTAGAAGGTACAGCTCCCTTATATGAATAATATTCACTGAATTTTTTATCTTTCCTAATCTAACAGAGGTATGCTATTAACCTAAGAGCAGGAGAGGTAAACCAAGATAAGTCTAGATAGAAAATAGCTCAAGCGGAATAAATACAATTCTAAATCTAGCCAATTCTAAGATCTTATCAATCAGATTAACTCCCAAAACTGATGATGCATGAACAATTACTAAAAATGTAGATGCAAGACTGAAGATTAACAATGTAATGATATTGAGTCGGTCTATATCATAATAACATTCCCAAAACTTAGGATAGAAACTGCTTTTCCCCTTAATTAGCTGTATCAAATCATAATACAGAATTCTAGTTTGAATACAGATTACAAATCTAATTCAAAAGAGACGTTTGAATTCAATAGAAAGATAAATGAATTGCAATGGAACAGTTAAATAAATGGCATTCAGACATGCATAATTGACTCAGCAAAAATGCTATTCTTCACACCAAAATTTAGCCGACCCTTGTATTGATTTTGGGAATAATACATATAGAGTTCCAGATTGGACCGTTATAAAAGGAGTAACCAAAATAGTTCAACTTTCCCAACCAGAAATGATAACCAAAGGTTTATCCATTACAAAACTAACAAAAATAGAACAAGGGGGAATATATCTATGATTTAGTTTCCTTCCCCTTATCTAATTTGGCCCTATAGGCGATTACAACAGTGATGACTTGGATGATCTCTTCATGTCTGTTGACATGGACATTGGTGTAACAGACCAGTATCCTTGGCTAGAGTCTTGATTTCTTTTTTCTAATCTTTTATTTCCTCCATAGCCCTAAAGATGCATCCACTCAATTGCTGGAGCTCTGGCACCTTGTCTAGATGAGTCAAAGACTGCTCTGCTAAATTATGCAGATAATTTGTGAATGACTTCTGCATGTTGACTACTCCAACTATTGCTTTGCCTTGACCGCTGGTTTGCGATTCCACATGAAGTCCTAAGAGAAGTTTAAAATCTTTACTTTGTTCTTCTTGCACCTTAACATTTGTTTGTTGTAGTCTGGTCTCGTCCTGAATGATCATCTCAATTTTAAACTCTAGACGTTGGAGCCATTCGATCAAAGGCTCATCACCCTTCTGTAGAATCTTAGATTTTAGGGCTTCCTTAGTCTTTATCTTTACTGCCACATGAAAAATGACTATGCATTCCTGGCATCTTACTCTTTCTACAGTGAGAGTCTGTAAATTCTTACCAATGTTTCTCCTTTCTATTTCTAGCCTTAGAAGAGTGTTAGCTAACTATTCAATGATTTCTAGGCCTTCTGACTCGAGCCGATCGATCCACCTTTTACCAATCTACCCATAATGTCGATCCTCTTGCAACTTAGCCAGAATGGCTTGGTTCTCCACAACACTAGGATCAAAGGAGGTTTGGGTGCTAGGAGTGCTCACGATAGGAGTGAGAAGATGTCTGATGAAGTCAGTTAGTTGGGCCACTTCTGCTTTAAGCTAAATTTTGGAAGTCTTGAGATCTTCAAGCTCTTCCTCTATTACTACATTAGTGGACTTCCACCAGTCCACCTTGGTATCATGTCGAGCCAATCCCATATCGAATGACTACAACTAAAAGTCCGAGGCCACCAGATCTCTGAGTCTTCCCTCTTTAGTGGGCTTGGCTACTTCCATAGTGAAATGCCCTATCTTAGGATCACGACCCAGAGTAGACATTGTCTTCACACTCTTCTTCTTACTTGTGGTAGCCTTGGGCTGAAAGACCCATGATAGAGTGTCTTTACTGGGAACTACTTCTCCCACTCTCTTCCTTTTGCACTCTAGAGTGTTTTCTATCCATGACTCTACATTGGTAACTTTGTTGGCAGAGACCAACTCTTCAATGAATAACTTCCTTATGAGCGGAGGAGTATCTTTAGGGTAGGAAGCGAATGGATTCACCAAAGTGGGTGAGGAGGAGATTAATTTTACAACTTGAGCAACCTCTTGTTGCTCCCCACCCCTCTTATCCAATTCTGTAGCAGAGGTACTAGGGCTATCCTCTCCTACTTCAACTATGACAGGGGATGCCCGCATTGGAATTTCTTGGGTCAAAGTCCCGGCCAAAGTATCCACAGCAATAGCACTAGCTGACTGTTCAGACTCTATAGCTTTAGAAAGCTCAGATGTAGACTTAATTTGGTCTGTCAAGACTGCTTCTTCAGTGGCTCCGATGTCTAGAAGAGGACCCTCTCCATAGGTCTTTTCTAAGAGAGAAGTCTTCTCAGGAGGTTCATCACCTCCTCCCGACGGTTGAATTGATCCTTTTGAAACAATTGGGATTGTTGTTGATGAAGTGGTTGCAATGCCAGAAGTTTCCTTTGCCAGAGTTTGTTGAGTGGGAGGCTTCATTTCTGACCTCTTCCTTCAGCCTGCAGTCCACTCAACCCATTGAACTATTCTTTTGTAAATCCCCCCATCAGAGCTTGCAAATCACTTACTGTTTGGTCAAGTATAGACTCTGAGCTGATAGGGGTGGACTTTATCTTCTCAAAGTATGTGTCATCATACAGATGATTGCCATCATCTTATAGCCCTTCTACTACAATCTTAACATTGAACTTTTTCATCTGTTCAATGGTTAACCAGGCATAGAATCTTTCCCTGCTCTCCAAGTCATCTTTGCAATTGGCCCAATAGTCCTCAATATTAGGTACATGATGAATTGCCCGATTCATCTATAAGACATCTCTAGCATAATTAACTGGATCATATTGCGGCCTTAGAATGTCATATGTTTCTAGAGAGAGCCTCTTTGAGAATGTTTTAAGAACATTCTTTGCCTCTGACCGGGATGCACAATTGTAAGCTCCGGTGGTCATTGGGAATTCATAGCCTTTCTTCTTTGCTTCGGCACAGATTAGATTCACCTAGAGTTCTTGCCTCATCACCTCGATCAACATGATCATGTAAGTAGGGTATCTAGGCAGCTTCAAAGGAAAGTCATCAAAACCTGCAAGACGAAGATATGAGAAATCTCCAAACTGAATAAAATAGCATCCAAATTGGCTTATAAAAGCCATGGCTTCAGGAGAAAATCTCCTTTCTGGATAACATTGTAGCTCCCTGCACAGTCTCATTGTAAAGGCATCATTAACTATGAGATAATCAGCATAACTCTTTTGTAGTTGCAAAGAAGGGAAAAACTCATATCTTTTTACATCATCTGGGAATTCCTCTAACCTAGGAAGCCCAGGCCAGATTTGAATCATAGCTAAAATATACAAGAGGACCAAAGACATGTAGAATTAATTTTGGAACTTGGCCCTATTGAGGGTGTCCGAGAGATTCTCACTTACCATAAGGGCCCAGTCAATGAAATGATGCTGGGAGTAGATTATTTGAACTAGGAAGAAATGTTGTTCAACAAAATTAAGAGCTTCACCCTCACCTCTAATCCTGTTAAGCAATACTAGGATATCCATGATTTTTGGCTTCAGATTTGCGTCGAATAATGTTTTGGGCAACTTGCCCTTGGCACTCTTGGGTTCTTTAAACCAGGACTTCATGATCTCTCTTTTCCATACAGGTCTCTTCACTGAATATTCAGAGACTGCCTGACTGTAAGTCATTTCAGAGTATTCCATTTATTCCAGAATACGAAGGGAATTCTGGACAAACTCTCTATTAATAGAGAGGAGCACCATGTTTTTAGGTAGAATAATCTACTTGGTGTCTAGGTTGTGTCGAGCTATACATTCCTAGACCAACTTAGGAGCTTGAACTACCACAGGAAAACTGGCAGCTTCGAATAACCCTCTCTCCTTAAGATTTTCTATTATAGGATGCATCTACTCCGCTCTCAATTTGTATTGCAAGTTATGCATATTGAAGAACTTTAGTAAAGTATCTAAGATTTTTTGGCAATCAGAGATAATACCGTTCATTCTGTCGAATCCCACAAATCTAGAAGCCATGTGAGTATGATTATGGATTTCTCTTTGGAATAGAGAGACAATGAAAAACTGATCTTAGGGACTTTGAATTCAAACAATTTGGAAAACAAATTGTGGTCCCTGTTCAAAATCTTCAACTGATTTTATACTTTTGAATTCTTACCGTTTAACGACCGACTTCCTACACCACACGAATGAAGAGACCTCTACATTAATGCACAAGTCTGTTACTGGATAAAATGACTTTATTTGAATTAATTACTTTTCTTTACATGTCGTTAGAAAATATCTTTTCACTTTAGTAACCATAACGGTAACTTTCTTGAAGTGCCGGAAAATTACTTTCCCGCTTCTCCTTTGGGCGGAGAAATACTTTTGTAGTGCTCTCTGTCTGAAAAATCTGCCAAAGGAGAAATCTGGCCTATAGGGGTGTCAAAATGATATGTTTTGATTCCATCAACCTTTTATATGCTGGATCTCTTATGAGATGGATTCTTCTTCAAAATTCCTTCACCTCAAAGGTTTGGCAGAGAACGCACTTCGTGAGTCAAAACCCATCTATAGGAGCAGCGGAGAAGCCATTTTTTACTTTTCCACCTATAAGCTAACTCCATGAATTTTCCTTTCCTTTACCATTTCTTTTGTTTCCCATAGGCTCGATCTAAATACTCGAAGCTTTCTTGTCCTCAACTTTCTCGTTTTCCATCTCTATTTTCTCCTGATACTCTTAAGTCTGTCATTTGCAGAAAATGCACTCCGCAAGTGATTTTCCACCAAAGAGAAGATAAAATTTGATTTCTCACCAATGCTGCAACATGAAGATATGAGACCAAATATTTCATCTGTATGTGAGTTTGAGGAAAGAATCTTTCAAACCATGGCCTTTACCGGATTGGGAATTTAACCTACCTGATAAAAACATGATTTCAGACATAGAATTCACCTGGCTTAGGAAGGAGAAGTCAAATTAGGGAAATCCAATAATGGCCTTCTATCCTAAGGGAATTTCTAGACTTAGACTCTGGACTCACATGAAACTTCCAAGACTACTACTACACATTAGACATCCATTTTTGTCTTGAGGTATAAAGACCAAAAGTGGGACAACAGCTGGCTCTGTCTAGGGACTTGGACATTCACATGTCCAAGCAAGGAACTCAAATCTCTGGTTTCACAAAGTTCAACAAAAGGTGGCTCACAACAAAACTAAAGCAAGATGCATAAAGGAAAGTAGAAAGGAAACCTAACTAGGAAAACAAAAACAGGAACTAAACATAACTATGGTACAACACAGGGGTTACCTGCTTTCAATTTAGATCTGATAGAGCTTCAAATCCTGACCATTATATGTCAGGGGTAGTGCCTCACCATCTGGATAAGTCAATTTGAAATAATTTTTATCAAACACCTGATGGATTTTGAAAGGTCCTTACCGCAGTGTTTCAAATTTCCCGTGCATGCCTTTGGGTGCCCTGCGCTTGTCCCACAATAGCACCATGTCTCCCTCTATAAATTTATGGGGCTTTCTCTTTTTATCAAACAGGTTCTTCACATGCATCTAATGATGTGTGATATGATCAACCATTTCCTCCCTTTCTTCTTCCAATTTTCTCAAGTACAGGATCCTCTCCTCTAAACCATCTTCATATATGCCATCTTCTACTACTGTCCTCAGTTTTCAAGTTTCTAATGGCAATGGAAATGGGATACTAGCTTCTACCCCATAGATGAGTTCAAAAGGAGATACACCAATGGCTCTTTTGGGGGTCACTCTATCTGCCCAGAGGGCTTCATAGATCTTTTTATGCCAACTTCTCTAGTTTTCTGCCACGATCTTTTTCATGATGTTCACCAAATTTTTGTTGCTAGACTCCACTTGGTCATTCCCTTGAGGGAAATAATCAGAAGAATGGCTGATCATGATGCCGTACTCAAAACAAAATTCAGTAATTTCTTTAGAAGAAAAGCATCCGGCATTATCCATAACCAAATTAATAGGCACACCAAATCTTACCAAAATATTTTCTTTGATAAACTCGCATACTACCTTTGAAGTAGTCCTCTTGGTTGCCTTGGCTTCCACCCATTTCATGAAGTAGTCGCTTGCAGTAATTATGTAAGTATGACCTACGCTGGATGTAGGATTTATAGGACTGATAAAATCAAGTCCCCACAACTGGAATGGCCCTTCAATTATCACTGGTCTGAGGGGTAACGCTACTAATTGTGGCTTCCCGGTAAACATCTTGCATTTTTCACATCTTTCCACCCACTAGTATGCATCTTTAAACATCCTTGGCTAGTAATAACATTGTCTCAAAATATTTAATGCAGTGACTGATGAGGAGAAGTGTCCTCCACAGGCTTCATCATGAAAAAACTTTAACAACTTCTCTTATTGTTGTTTGTTGACACATCGAAGGATTGTTCCATCTATAGATCTCTTATATAGTCTATCCTCCCAGATTACATATTTAGAAGTCTTCAGCTTTAGGTCTCTCCTTTTATTTGGAGTCAATCCTTCAGGACATTCACCATAGGTCAAGAAATACACAATGTTTTCAAACCATGGGTCTTGCATACTTACCGCTAAAAACAACTGTGTAGCTTTTGGGTCTTTGTCCACTTGATTTTTAGCCATTGCCTTACATAAGGCATTCCCTCTTACCAACTTGGTGGGCTTGATCTCTATGTCTTATTATTGGGTTTTAGCTACCCATGCTCCTTGGTTGTTACACCCCACATCCTCTTGAGTCAAAATACTCTTCACTATAACATCAGGCACATACACAAGAGAGTGGGAATGTAGAATATAAAACCTAAAATTCTTAAGAGCCTTTACCACCACAAAAGCATGCTTTTCAGTCTGAGAATATCTCAGCTCATGATTTTTTAGAGGTGTACTCATAAAGGTGATGGGGGTCTAAATTCCTTCTTTGTTTTCTTGCATTAGGATGGCTGACAGAGTATGTTCAGAAGAATAATAGTAGATTACAAAATCTTTCTTGTAATCTGGGTGACATAACGCTGGGGTGTTAGCTATGGCATTCTTGATGCTTTTGAAATATTTCTTACCAGGGTCATTCCATTTGAAAATCACATTTCCCCTCATTATATCAACAATGTGTTTAGTAATTTCAGAGAAAGTAGGGATGAATCTCCTAAGGAATTTGACTTGACCGAAAAATGACTTCACTCCAGTTTTGTTCACTGGTAAACTCAATTGCTAAATAGCTCTCACCCTTTCTAGATCGATCCTTATACCTTCTTGGGAGACAATGTGACCCAATAGTTTCCCTTCAGTTACGCAAAACACGTATTTCTTAGGATTCAATGAGATCCCGTCCTCCTGGCACCTTTGCAATACTCTCCTTAGATCATTTATATGATCTACTCTCCTTTTAGAAAACACAGTAAGATCATCCAGATACATACCAATGATTTTGTTCTTCATATCACTAAAAGAAAGATCCATACCTCTCTGAAAAGTAGCTCCGGAATTGATCAATCCGAACAACATCTTGTGATATGCGAAGGTCCCCCACAGAGTAGTGAAGTCATTTTATGTTGATCTTCTTTCTCAACTTCTATCTTATTATACCCTGAGAAGCTGTCTAACATAGACATCATTTTGGCTCTAGCCATGATCTGCAAGAGATGATCCATGTTGGGAAGGGCGTAGTTGTCTTTCAAAGAAGATTGATTTAGATTTCTGAAGTCTACATAGATCCTTATTTTTCCATTCTTCTTCCTCGCAGGCACTATGTTCACAACCCAAGTAGAGTGATGGATGGGGTATATGATCTTTGCTTTGAGCATTTTATCAACTTCCTTGAATATGGCATCAGCAACTTTGGGGTTGTAGTTCCTTTGCTTCTTCCTAAATGGAGTAGCCTCAGGTTTTAAAGGAATCTGGTGTTTAAATTTCCCATTCATAAAACTTTTCAAATCTTCATAGCTCCAGGAGAAAACATCTGAGTATTCTAGAAAAAGCTTCCTGGCCTCATTCCTTTCTTCTTCAGTACAACACTTCCTAATATTGATCATCTTGGGGTCTTTTTCAGTTCCAATATTCATTCCTTCATATTCACTAGTGGTAGGCCCTCTTTAAATTCTTTTCTTCTTCACAAAAGTGTCATGTCTATTGAAGAGATTTTCAAGAGTGACCAAATGGGGTGGGATGATATTACCTTGCAATTTAATAACATCTGACTTATCATTCTTTAGCTCGTCTTGGCAGTTTCCTTTATGATTACCACAAACATCTTTATGGAAATCACCACCGCTCTCTAGAAAGAGAAGGAGTTTCTTGTCATCTTCAAAAACTTGCCAATCTTCCACATTATTGGGCACAGATGGTCGATATATAACCTCCACTTGGTATTTTTTATCTTTGAATTCTGGGTGGGGAAGTAGTAATGAAGCTGAGATAGCCAAAGAGTCCACTTTGGAATTCAACTCTCTCGGCATAGATTCAATAAAAAAAGCATCTAATGCTTCTATTTTGTCCCATACTCTCTTTCTGTAGTTCTTCAACCTATGGTTCTTTATAGAGTACTGATTCTTGACTTGACGTACAATTAGCTCAGCATCACCACGAGCTCTTAGAATGTTTACACCTCTTTCTTTTGCAACGATAATCCCTAATAGAAGAGCTTCATACTCAGTGTTGTTGGTGTTCCTTAACTCTAATTTGTAATCCAAGGGCTCACATACTCCATCTAGTGATATCAAGACCACACCTACACCAAATCCTGACAATGCACAACTGCCATCAAATTCAAGAGTCCATATCTATGGTGGTATTTCTTCGGCAGAAAATTGCTTTTCCTCTTCAACAGTTTTCGTTTCTTTCTTAGGATCATCGGTGAACAACATATAATTACCAAACTCCAATTCTTGATACAAGATTTGAGCTTTAGGGTCATCAAATTTCAACACTATAAACTTATCTTTCTCCTTGGGGACCAGTTTAATCTTTTTATTTCCTACTGGGATTAAGGCTTGGGACCAATCCAGCTTTATCTCCCCTCCAAGGTCTCTGTAAAAACTCCTGTTTAACAACAACCCGTAGCTAGCAGGTATATCAGCAACGAGGATTGTTAGCAACATCTTCTTCTCAAGATGTGCTGCTAAGGCCACTTGAGCATCCTTAATTTGGCCAACCAGGGGTACTTGCTTGGAATCCATGGAGTAACACATACCATGGGCTTTAGTGAGAGTAATTCCTAAGGATTTGGCCACAGTTGATGGCATTACATTGTCCGAGGCTCCGGAGTCTATTATATAATTTATCAACCTACAACTGTTAATATATAAAGACACATAGAATGGGTCAGGATTTTGGCCTATGATGGTGGCTAAAATGGATGGCTCCCTTTGTTCAACTGGGTCTACAAATAAAGACTCATTCTCTATAGTAGTCATGACATTTTGATTTAACTCTTGGCTCCCTCCTTTACAATAATCTACTAGCTTTTGCAACTCAATAGGATTAGACTTAAGATAGTCTATGGGAGAAATCTAAATTCTAGAATCTCTACAGAATTGAATAATGTCAAAAGAGTTTTTTTCCTTACCTAGTTGTAGAATCCTCAGGCCTTGATTGGGCTCCTTTGAATCGGAAGTAGATGCCTCATTATTTTTAGGTGGTGATGAGCCAGGGCCTTTATCCTTCTGACTCTAGGTCAGGACTATATAAGAGGTCCCATCTATGGTGGCATAACATGTTTTTTCTTGCTCTGAATCTGATTCATACTCTAAATATAAGTTTTCAGAGTCGCCATGTGAGTATGAATCTAGTTCAGCTCCAGACACTCCAGCATTCCATTTTTCATTCTGATGCATTTGCCAAGCATGAGCTACATCAGGGCAGCTTTCCCCATCATGATCCATGGTTAAGTGGAAGGCACACATATTTCCTCTTTTAGGAGGAGCCTCTATAGCTAGTCTCTGTGGTGGAGTAGTTAATTGTAATGTTTTTCCTTCTACATTCCTCCCGTCATTATGCCTTCCAGGCTACTCCTGAAAGTTTCATTGGTAGGGATTATTGAATCTGGGAATTTGCCTCTTGAAGGAAGTGAATTCATTAGACAATTTTTGGATCATCTCATCAGATGATGTAGTATTGCTACTACTGGCTCTAGACTGTATCTCTCTTTTCCATTTCCCGGATGAGATCATCTGGTCCTTGAGTTCTACAGTAGTTCTTTGTATGGCATCCAAATTTGCAAGGTTCATTCTCCTTAAATCATAATTTATGTCTAGTGGCATAGAAATTATGAAGAAAGTTTTCAAATTTCCCACCGTAGGCCTGTCAGCCACTGGGATATGATTTACCAGCTTGTTAAATTTAGCTATAAAATCCCTCATGTTTATTGACAGCTCTTTCTTGATAGAATTCAATTGAGTCAATAGGGCATGCTCATCTTCAGCAGTCTTGAACCTTCTTTCAAAGGCGGCCCTCATAGTAGCCTAATTGGTAATAGAAGAATCAGGTAAATGATGAAACCAATCAGTGGCACCTTTAATGAGACTCTCAATGAATAGTCTGACGACCACATCTTCTTCTCAAACCGCTAGGATGTTAATTGAAGCAAAGAATGCAGAAATATGCTCATCCATAGATACTTTCCCATCTCTAGAAAATTTGGTAAAGTTCTTTCTAGAGCCTGTAGAGAGAGGGTTATATGTTGCTAGATGTAGGGGCCTGACTGCAGCGGCCTAAGGGAGTGCCATAGCTACTTTGGGTAAGTAGGGTGTTAGATTGACAACGGGAGGGGAAACTACTCTGTACAATGTCAACACTTGGTAAGTGGTGGACAGCTGGGTGGTTTGTTTAGGAGGTGAAGAAGGTCTACTACTCTGGCTCCTTCTAGTTCTATTTCCCCGATGAGGTACTTCTAAAAGAGCAAAATTAATATCCGCAAGCCTCTCAAAGACTGGGTATGTGCTACCTTCTTTCCTGGTACTTGTGAGAAATCTTTTAGACTCTAGATTTTTTCCTAATGTTGTGGCCTAACTTCATGCTCTTCCCTTCTTATATTTCTTCTCTGTATGGCTCTCTCAAGTGCTTCTATTCTAGCTTCTTCCTGTTCTAGCACTTGACTGGTGCTTCTATAGTGTTTGGTGCTTCTTCTGTATCTCCAGACAAAAGTATTTAATGAGGAAATGAGATCCTCTTGATCGTCTTGGAATCCAAGATTGGGTTGGAACATAGGGATTATGTTTTCATGGGGAAGCACCATCTCTCCTCATTGTATGCTTCTCGTATAACGACTATTTGTATCCCCAGCAGAGTCACCAAAAATCTCTTGGTAAACAGATTATTCTTTTGAATGTAACTCTAAAATACCCAAAAATGTCTAAGAACAATTGAATACAACAGTTGGGAAATAGTTACTTGAAAACCTATTTTCCCTCTGAATTAGAAGGTACAACTCCCTTATATAAATAATATTCAATGAATTTTGATCTTTCCTAATCTAACAGAGGTATGCTCTTAACCCGAGAGCAGGAGAGGTAAACCAAGCTAAGTCTAGATAGAAAATAGCTCAGGCAAAGTAAATACAATTCTAAATCTAGCCAATTCTAAGATCTTATCAATCATGTTAACTCCCAAAATTGGTGATGCATGAGCAATTACTAAAAATGTAGATACAAGACTGAAGATTAACAATGTAATGATATTGAGTCGATCTATATCATAAGAACATTCCCAAAACTTAGGATAGCAACTGATTTTCCCCTTAATTAGTTGTATCAAATCATAATACATAATTCTGGTTCGAATATAGATTACAAATCTAATTCAAAAGAGACATTCAAATTCAACAAAAAGATAAATGAATTGCAATGGAACAGTTAAAGAAATGGCATTTAGACATGCACAATTGACTCAGAAAAAATGCTATTCTTCACACCAAAATTTAGTCGACCCTTGTATTGATTTTGGGAATAATACATATAGAGTTCCAGATTGGACCGTTACAAAAAGGAGTAACCAAAATGGTTCAACTTCCCCAACCAGAAATGATAACCAAAGGTTTATCCATTACAAAACTAACAAAAATAGAACAAGGGAGAATATATGTATGATTCAGTTTCCTTCCCCTTATCTAATTTGGCCCTATAGGTGATTATAGTAGTGATGACTTGGATGAGCTCTTCATGTCTATTGATGTGGACATTGGTGTAACAAATGAGCCATCTAGAATGTTCTTTGGCTAGAGTCTTGATTGCTTCTGTCTGATATTTTAGTTCCTCTATAGCCCTAAAGATGCATCCACTCAATTGTTGGATCTTTGGCACCTTGTCTAGATGAGTTGAAGACTACTCTGCTAAATTGTGCAGATAATCTGTGAATGACTTCTGCATGTTGACTACTCCAACTATTGCTTTGCTTTGATCACTGGTTTGCAATTCCGCATGAATTCCTAAGAGAAGTTTAAAATCTTTACTTTGTTCTTCTTGCACCTTAATATTTGTTTGTTGTAGTCCGGTCTCGGCCTGAATGATCATCTCAATTTTAAACTCCATACTTTGGAGCCATTCGATCAAAGGCTCATCACCCTTCTGTAGAATCTTAGCTTTTAGGGCTTCCTTAGTCTTCATCTTTACTACCACATGCAACATGACTATGCATTACTGGCATCTTACTCATTCCGCAGTGAGAGTCTGTAAATTCTTACCAATGTTGCTCCTCTCTATTTCTATCCTTACAAGAGCATTACCTAACTGTTCAATGATTGCTAGGCCTTCTGACTCAAGCCGCTCAATCCACCTTTTACCAATCTGCCCATAATGCCCATCATCTTGCAACTTAGCCAGAATGGATTGGTTCTCCACAGCACTAGGATCAAAGGAGGTTTGGGTGCTGGGAGTGCTCGCAATAAGAGTGAGAAGCTATCTGATGAAGTCAGTTAGTTGGGCCACTTCCACTTTAAGCTGAATTTTTGAAGTCTTGAGATCTTCAAGCTCTTCCTCTATCACTACATTAGTGGACTTCCACCAGTGCACCTTGGTATCATGTCGAGCCAATCCCATATCGAATGACTACAACTGAAAGTCTGAGGCCACAAGACCTTTGAGTCTGCCCTCTTTAGTGGGCTTGGCTACTTCCATGGTGAAATTCCCTATCTTAGGATCATGACCCAGAGTAGACATTGTCTTCACACTCTTCTTCTTTCTTGTGGTAGCCTTGGGCTGAAAGGCCCGTGATAGAGTGTCTTTGCTGGGAATTGCTTCTCCCACTCTCTTTCTTTTGCACTCTAGAGTGTTGTCTATCCATGACTCTGCGCTGGTAACTTTGTTGGTAGAGACCAACTCTTTGATGAGTAGCTTCCTTATGACTAGAGGAGTAGCTTTAGGGCGGGAAGCAAATGGATTCGCTGAAGTGGGTGAGGAGGGGATTAATTTTACAACTTGAGAAACCTCCTGTTTCTCCCCACCCCTCTTATCCAATTCTATAGCAGAGGTACTAGGGCTATCCTCTCCTACTTAAACTATGATAGGGGATGCCCACCTTAGAGTTTCTTGGGTCGAGGTCCTGGCTGAAGTATCCACAACAATAGCACTAGCCAGCTGTTCAGACTCTGTAGCTTTAGAAAGCTTGGCTATAGACTTAATTTGGTCTATTGGGACTGCTTCTTCAGTGGCTCTGATGTCTGGAAGAGGACCCTCTCCACAGGTATTTTCTAAGAGAGAAGTCTTCTCAGGAGGTTCATCACCTCCTCCCGACGGTTGAATTGATCCTTTTGCAAATTTTGGGATTGTTGCTGATGAAGTGGTTGCAATGCCAGAAGTTGCCTTTGCCAGAGTTCACTGAGTGGGAGGCTTCCTTTCTGACCTCTTCCTTTGGCCTGCAGTCCACTCAACCCATTGAACTATTCTTTTGTAAATCCCCCCCATCAGATCCTGCAAGTCACTTACTGCTTGGTCTAGCATAGGCTCTGAGCTGATAAGGGTGGACTTTATCTTCTCCAAGTATGTGTCATCATACAGATGATTGCCATCATCTTCTAGCCCTTCTACTGCAATGTTAACATTGAAATTTTTGATCTGTTCAATGGTTAACTGGGCATAGAATCTTTCCCTGCTCTCCAAGTCATCTTTGCAATTGGCCCAATAGTCCTCAATATTAGGTACATGATGAATTGCCTAAATCATCTGTAAGACATCTCTGGCATAATTAACTGGATCATATTATGGCCTTAGAATGTCATATGTTTCCAGAGAGAACCTCTTCGAGAATGTTTTAAGAACATTCTTCGCCTCCGACTAGGATGCACAACTGTAAGCTTTGATGGTCATTGGGAATTTGTAGCCTTTCTTCTTTGCCTCGGCACAGATCAGATTCACCTAGAGTGCTTGCCTCATCACCTCAATCAACACAATCATGTAAGTAGGGTATCTGGGTAGCTTCAAAGGAAAGTCATCAAAACCTGCAAGACGAAGATATGAGAAATCTCCAAACTTAATAAAATAGCATCCAAATTGGCTTATAAAAGCCATGGCTTCAGGAGAAAATCTCCTTTCTAAACAACCTTGTAACTCCCTACACAGTCTCATTGTAAAGGCATCATTAACTATGAGATAATCAACATAACTATTTTTTAGTTGCAAAGAAAGGAAAAACTCATAGCTTTTTACATCATCTGGGAATTCCTCTAACCTAGGAAGCCCAGGCTTGATTTGAATTGTAGCTAAAATATACAAGAGGACCGAAGACATGTAGAATTCATTCTGGAACTTGGTCCTATTGAGGGCGTCTGAGAGATTCACACTCACCATAAGGGCCTAGTCAATGAAATGATGCTGGGAACAGATTATCTGAACTAGGAAGAAATGATGTTCAACAAAATTAAGAGCTTCGCTCTCACCTCTAATCCTGTGAAGAAATACCAGGATGTCCACAACTTCTGGCTTCAGATTTGTGCCAAATAAGGTTTCAGGCAACTTTCCCTTGGTGCTCTTGGGTTCATTAAACCAGGACTTCATGATCTCTCTTTTCCATATAGGTCTCTTCACTGAATATTCAGAGACTACTTGAATGTAAGTCATTTTGGAGTATTTCATTTGTTCTAGAATACAGAGGGAATTCTGGACAGACTCTCTATCAATAGAGAGGAGCACCGTGTTGTCAGGTAGAAGAATCTTCTTGGTGTATGGGTTGTATCAAGCTATACATTCCCAGACCAACTCAGGAGCTTGAACCACCACAGGAAAATTGGCAGCTTCGACTAACCCGCTCTCCTTAAGATTTTCTGTGATAGGATGCATCTACTCCGCTCTCAATCTATCCTAGAAGTTCTGCATATTGAAGAACTTTAGCGAAGTATCTGAGATTTTGTGGCAATCAGAGATAATACCGTTTATTCCATCGAATCCCACAAATCTAGAAGCCATGTGAGTATGATTACGGATTTCTCTTTGGAATACAGAGACAATGATCAACTGATCTTAGGGACTTTGAATTCAAACAATTTGGAAAACAAATGGTGGTCCTTGTTTAAAATCTTCAACTAATTTTATACTTTTGAATTCTTACCGTTTAACGACTGACTTCCCATTCAACACGAATGAAGAGACCTCTACATTAATACACAAGTCTGTTACTGGGTAAAATAGCTTTATTTGAACTAAGTACTTTGCTTTACATTCTGTTAGAAAACATCTTTTCACTTTAGTAACCGTAACAATATCTTTCTTGAAGTAGCAAAAAATTACTTTCCCGCTTCTCCTTTGGGCGGAGAAATACTTTTGTAGTGCTCTCTGTCTAAAAATCTGCCAAAGGAGAAATGTGGCCTATAGGGGTGTCAAAATGATATGTGTTGATTCCACCAGAATTTTTTATATGCTGGATATCTTATGAGATGTATTCTTCTTCAAAATTCCTTCACCTCAATGGTTTGGTGAAGAACACACTTCGTGAGTCGAAACCCGCTTGTAGGAGCAGCAGAGAAGCCATTTTCTGCTTTTTCGCCTATAAGCTAACTCCATGAATTTTCCTTTCCTTTACCATTTCTTTTGTTTCCCATAGGCTCAATCTAAATACTCAAAGATTTCTTGTCCCCGAATTTCTCATTTTCCATCTCTATTTGCTCCTGATACTCTTAAGTCTATCATTTGCGGAAAAAGCACTCTGCGGGTGATTGTCTGCCAAAGAGAAGCTAAAATTTGATTTCTCGCCAATCCTACAACATGAAGATATGAGACCAAATATTTCATCTGTATGTGAGTTTGAGGAAAGAATATTTCAAACCATGGCCTTTACCGAATTTGGAACTTAACCTACCTGATAAAAACATGATTTCAGACCCAGAATTCACCCAGCTTAGGAAGGAAAAGTCAAATTAGGGAAATTTGATAAAGGCCTTCTATTCTAAGGGGATTTCTAGACTTAGACTCTAGACTCACATGAAACTTCCAAGACTACTACTACACATTAGAAATCCATTTTTGTCTTGAGGTATAAAGACCAAAAGTGGGGCAACACAGGTCACAAAGTAGCATTTGAAAATAAGAAGGCAATGATCTTCAACAAATCTAGAAATCTGATTGGTACTAGTGAGTAAACAAAAGGTAACTTATTCTATCTGAAGGATACTAACTCCACTTGTTTGATTGCTACAAACAAAGACATATGGTTGTGGCACAAAAGACTGTGTCATGTGAACTTTGACAACATGATAAAATTAGCAAAAAGAGAAATGTCAGAGGCTTACCGACAATGACCAAGCCCAACAACATCATGTGTAAAAACTGTTAAAAGGGTGAAATGACAAAGTCTAGCTTCAAAATAAAAACCCATACATCTTATGCAATTCTAGAATTAGTGCATACTGATTTATGTGGACCCATGAGAACAAAGAGTTATTATGGAGATAGATATTTTATTCTCTTTGTTGATGATAACTGTAGAATGATGACAGTTATGTTTCTAAAAGATAAATCAGAAGCATTTAAGATGTTTAAATGGTATAAGGCTTTGGTAGAGAAACAAAGTGGTAAGGATCTAAAAATTTTGAGATCAGATAGAGGAGGTGAGTTTATGTCATATGAGCTCACTAACTTTTGTAATGAGCATAGTATAAAAAGACAGGTTTCTGCACCAAGAACACCACAACAAAATGGGATTGCTGAGAGAAGGAACAGATCAATAGTTGATTGTGCAAGAACACTGATGATAGAGAAAGGCATCACCCAAATCTTCTAGAGGGAAGCTGGCAATACTGCTATTTACACACTTAATAGAGTACAATTAAAGAAAGACACCAAAAATACACCTTATGAGCTATGGTATGGATACACACCCAATGTGAGTTATTTCAAAATTTTTGGTAGTCAATGTTATATCTTAAAAGATGATAGAAATGGAAAAATTGACTCCAAGAGTGATCAAGGAATTTTTCTAGGGTATTCTACAAAGAGCAAGGCTTACAAATTTCTAAACAAAGCCTCTAACAAAATTATTGAAAGTGCAAATGTAAAGATAGATGAATTTGTAGAGAAGGATGAATAGGAAAGCACTAAAGAACCAGAGGACTACAATAAATTCACTTACAACAAGGAACCTGACACTCTACCCTACCAAAAATATTGAGCCCCTGAGCTAAAAATCATTGCTCCTGAGCATCAGGCTGCAAATACTGACGGTCAGGATAATGATCAAAATAATGTGCAAGGTGATGAAGAACAAAATTAAAATTAAAATAATGATCAAGCTGATAGACAAAGAACTATACCTATACTTGCAAGATATGTAAGAAGGAACCATCTAAAAGTCCAGGTCATAGGAGATAAGAAAGCTGGTACAAGAACAAGAAGTAATTCTTTAAACTCAAATTGTATAATTTTTGAGTTTGAGCCATAATCTGTCAATGTTGTGCTAGACAATGAGGAATAGATAAGTTCTATGATTGATGAGATTGCGTAGATTGAGAAGAACAAAACATGGTCACTTGTGCCAAGACCAAATGACAAGAATGTCATTGGTACAAAATGGATATTTAGGAATAAGCTGAATGAGAATGGAGAAGTCACAAGGAAGAAAGCAAGGCTAGTATGAAAAGGGTATGCACAAGAGGAAGCTATAGACTATGGAGAGACCTTTGCACCTTTTGCTAGGCTAGAAGGAGTAAGAATACTACTTGCTTATGCTGCATTCAAAGGATTCAAGGTATACCAAATGGATGTCAAGTCAGCATTCCTAAATGGAATACTTGAAGAAGAGGTATACATTGAACAACCAGAAGGGTTTGTTGATCCAGACAA
>MU224968.1:3931023-3944888 GCA_018584345.1 Thuja plicata
TGAGGTACATCCCAAGGAGTGCCAAAAAGGTTGATTCATGAAAGTAGCATTGGATATGCCTGATGCCTATTGACAGTCTAAGAGAGAGGCTGATTCAAGGATGGCAGCATTAGATGCCTGATACGAAGTGACAACCTATATGTGTAAAATCCTCTAACAAGGTCACACCTAACAATGTGTTTGTAACCTTTAACAGGGTTGGCTGTTAACAGGGCTCACTTCAGAAGAGTGAAAATTTGGGGTACCGGTCCCAGTGGTTTTTTCCCTTAACAGGGTTTCCACATTAAAATCCATGTGTTATGTGTGTATGGTTTATTACTTTATTGTTTTACATTTCACATATGCATTTCTGGATTTTTCGGTATACTCTGCATATTTACTGTATTTCCGTAAATAGTTATACTGTCTATCGGTAATCAAGGAGAATAAGGAAAGACAAGGAAAACCGACAGATAGTTAATCATTATAAGTATTTCATGGCATGCATCTTGTAGGGACATAATAATCTAAGGTTTATTTGATTGGTGGTTAGATTAAGGATAAATTTTTGAGGCCACTGATTCACCCNCTGATTCCCCCCCCCCCCCCCCCCCTCTCAGTTATTACTAAGATTAAGCTATCACATTTTATTACTTGTAAGAAGACAACAAATGTTGTACATGTAGCTGACTTATTTTTCAAAGAGATTGTAAGGTTGCATGGATTGCCTAAGAGTATACTTTCAGATAGAGATAGTAAAATTATTGGTTATTTTTGGAGGACACTTTGGAGGAAGATGAAAATTGATTTGAAGTTTAGTTATACATTTCATCCATAGACTAATGGACAAACAGAGGTAGTGAACGAGAGTTTGGAAAACTTATTGAGGTGTTTGGTTGGAGAAAATCTTGGAAATCAGGATTTAATCTTGGCACAAGCAGAGTTTGCATATAATAATTCAGTGAATAGGAGTACAAGGAAGACACCGTTTGAGACAGTTACTAGATTTAATCCTACAAGCGTATCAGAATAGAGGTATATTATTCATGAACACATGAGGACTGTTGATTTAGATGGATTTTCAGAACACATGAAAAGATTAAATATTTTGTTAAAACATCATTTGGAGAAGATGAATCTGACTTATAAGGAGAGAGAATATATGAGAAGGAGACATAATGAATTTTAAGTTGGGAATGAAGTAATGATATATTTGAAGAAGGGTATGTTTGTAGTTGGAACATATAATAAACTGAAGATGAGGAAGTTTGGACCATGTAAGATCTTTTGATTTAGGGAATGCATATGAAGTGGAGTTAGCAGAGGATATGGGCATTTCACCTATATTTAATGTTGAAGACTTGTATGAGTATCATGAGTCATATTTTTATGAGGGTAATGGATTAAATGTTGAGCACCACTATCCTAAGAAGCAGAAGGATGAGATAGCGAAGATTTTAGATAGCCAAATTAGTAGAAGCACCAGAGGTCAGTAGTATAAGGAATATCTTGTCAAATGGAAGAACATACCAATGGAAGATTCTTCATGGATTTCTTAGGTTGAGGTTGACCATCTTGGTTTTCCTTTAGCCCCATCAAAGTGAGAGGCTCACTTTTCAATAACTCCAAGTGTTTGATGTAGAAGCATCTTGGGATCTTAGAAATCTTGCATCAACCAAAAAAATTTGATTTATATTTTCCTTTTTGATCAGTCTCTGAGTTTCTTTATACAGTCATTTAAATTAGATCTTTTGTACTTGTGTTCATTACAATGTGTTCTTGATATCATGTTGAACCTTCTCCTATGATCGCAGTTCATTTGGTTACATCGCGCACAAGATCTTGTAGATTCTTAGCAGGAATGTATCGTTCTTTATATTTTCTGGCCAGATTGTGTTTTTCAATCTTGTGACGGATTTCCCGATCAGTGAAGACAAATGGATCATTTCTCGAAGAGCTTACCTTTTTGGTCGACCTTCTTGAGTGATCGTGATTCATATTTCTTTCATTGGAAATAGATCTCGATGAATTTAGGTCCTGACCTATTGTTTGTAATACATTTTCTTTCTCATTGGGAAATGTAATCTTTCTAGACCGACCTGATGTTTGTGATGGCTTTATAAGCTTATGGATTTGTTCCTAAAGAGGAAACTATCATAAGATTATCTTTCTCAGGCTAAAGGTTTGGGATTTCATGCAAATTTTTTATTGTAAAACAGACATGTATGCCTGGCATGTATGACTGCATGTTACAGATCTATTGTACATGATTTCTGATGTTAAGAAAGAAGATTGATCTTTCTTATCTCTCTCTAGTCATTTCTTATTATTTTTGTTGTGCAACTCATGCTACAAGGATTGGATAGATCTCTTTGAATTTCCTCCATCCTTTACTGCACCATTCTCCTCCTCCTCCTCCTCCAACTTCTTCTCCTTCTTCTCCTTCTCCTTCTCCTTCTCCTCCTCATCCTTCCTCTCCTCGTTCTCCTCCTTCTCATTATCCTCCTCCTCCTTTTTCTTCTTCCTCTCCTCCTCCTCCTCCTCCTCCTCCTCCTCCTCTCCTCCTCCTCCTCCTTGCTCTCCTCCTCCTCCTCCTTGTCTTTCTTTTCCTCCTCATCCTCATCCTCCTCCTTCTGTAGTTTTTCCACAAGTCAAATTATAATATTACTATTAGAGTTCAATTGTGTAGTTTTTGAGTCAAACTCCTTCACCCATGCTTCATGAGTAGTGGTTCATAAGAGCTTATCTCTCACTAGAGTAAATGGTACACTTATTGCATCTAGTTGATGGCCATAGAGGTGAAACATTGGGCCTTCTGAGGAGGACACCCATCCCAATACTACTGCAACTCAAGCGCGCTTAACCATGAAATTTCCTCCAAGGTTAAGCCCACTTGGCTTGCTGCCCCATTAAGATTCAATCTAAATGTATGGTGTGATTAAAAAAATACTATCATCCTCGATAACTAAATATAATAGATTAAATTGGAATCCTTTAATAAAAAAATAACAAAAACTTTAATCACTTTAACGAATAGTGCTCTATGGTGAAATGGTTGAATTATTTGTTGAAAGACTGACTCTTTTCTAATTATATATTCAAAAAATTTGAATCTTTTAATAAAAAAATACAATCGTATCTGTAACAATTAAATGTAATACTCTACATTACAACTCTTTTGTAAACATATATAAAATACTTTAATTATTTCAACAAATAGTTTTTCATAATGAAAATGTTTGAATTATTTATATAAAAATCTTTTTTTTTTCTAATTGTAGATTCAAATGACTCAAATCTTTTTGCCAAATGTTTCAATGACTTAAATCTTAAAAATAAAATAAAAATAAAATAAAGAGTATTATCTTCAACGATCAAATACAATCATAAACATATATAAAATGAAAACTTTAATCATTTCACCAAATAATTTTATAATGAAGACAACATTTCAACAAATAGTATTCATAATGAAAATAGTTGAACTACTTAGTCATGTTTAAAATACTTAAAAAGCATGGAAAAAAATTGTACGATGGAGTTGCATTGAGTGGAGATTGTGAGGTGTATAAAACGTTGAGACCTAAAGCATGATGATTGCTTTTATTTTTTGCCTTGGGAGATGAGAGATGTGACACTGAGTGTTGTCTTCAACTAAAGATAAAGAAAACGAATTTGTTCCGTGCAAAGGGCTGCGAAGAATGCGCTATGGGGGAAACGTATACACTCAATTAATAGAAAATAGCGACATTCATTGAAAGGGTTAAAAAACTCATGATTGCCCCATCTAAAGATGATTGACTCTCATGTCTTGTCAAGGTTCAATTATGTAAGCAGTTATTAAATCGATTATTTTTTATTAATATATTTAATATATTTTGTTGAGATATGAGAGATATTTAAAGAATATTACATATACATAGGGTATTGTTATATAGTATCTCATTAAAGAGAAGTAATGAAAGAAGAATTTTACAACACATATAATGGCAATAAAAATAATGGAAAAGTATAGATTAAAATACATAAGGTTTAAAAAATTATTTATGGGAAGTATAATTTAAAGTTTTAAACAATCAACGAATTTATGCAAAGATCTTGGTAATTAGTTAATTTATTTATTATGGTTTTTATGTTTCTTGTATAGTAGTGATTGATCCAATAAAAAGATCTCTCAATTTGGAACTAGTGATTATTATTAGAAACTAACTTAATACTAACAACCAACACTGCAAATTTAGCACCATGTATATCTTGTTTGGATGTAATATGGTGATTTGTATTGTCGCATCTTCAAGAGTCATAATCTTTTTCTTGACCAGCCCAAAAAGCCTTTCCATCTACAAAGAAAACATGTCAAAGAGAATTCATAATCTCACCTCGAGGGTATAACATGTATTAGAAAATATGGTAAGATTGTAATAGAGTTTCTAAAGAATATGAGAAGAAACCAAATGATACAATAGAGACGGAAAAGTAAAAAAGAATGATTAAATCTCACATATTTGGAAAAAGAAACAACATTGCAAAGAAAACAAAGTTGGTTACTAGTAGGTAGCTTAAAATGGAGATGTTTGCATGTTGTCAATAGGGAAAGTAATAAATCTCATTTATCTAGAGTTAGAAACCAAGAATAGTGTAGGTAGAGTCCAAGAAAGAACATGATGTAGGAGGATCCTTAGTCAAATAATTGACAAGGGTAGGTGCTTCTATGATTTTTATAACTTGGATATGAATAAAAGCACATAAAGGAGAATTCATGTATTTTAAAAAGAAAGTGTGAACCTAAAATTTGAAGTAAGAGTGTGCAAGAAAATGATGAACAACTCACATGCATAAAGATAAATGAAGGAAGCATATTAATGGAGTATGCAAAAAGTTGTGTTGCCTGCCACAACAAACAGAGCTTGTGTTAAAGGAATAGTTGTCTCATAAAGTGATTGCACACAAGAAATAGCAAAGAGAGAGGACAAACGAGTGTGTACTTACATATACACAAGAATTGATGGATCTTGCCTTCATGGGACTTGCAATATTATGATGCAAAAGTGTCCCAACCTACAACATGTCACCGTAGAATCACATTATGACTTATGATAGAGAAATAGAGTTCTATAATATTTCACAAATATAACATTCATATCTTTGGATCAAATTATAAAAATTTACCACTATCAAGAGATCAAAACTAAGGATAGCTAGCACTCAAGTCATCATGTGAAGTTTGTGGAACTTTTTCATGCCTTGAAACATTAAACAATAACCAATGTATCTCAAGGAGATATAGATTAGGAATACTCTTAATTGGAAACATATAATGTTTTCTCAACACCCAATACATCACCAATGAATTTTGGCTGACCTACACTTTTTTACTAGATATCAAGATTTGGGACATCTTGTGGCTAACGTGAATTATTTGTAGAGCTCAGAGTTGATATGTAGACAACTCTAAAATTTGATTAAGAGACAAGCTACAATTTGAAGTGTTTAGAGCAATAGATGGTTGTTAGTTGACAACTTGATAGTTGATAGTAAAGTAGTACAGTGATAATAGTTGTTAATTTGGTAACTTTGAATGTAAGCTTGTATTCATCCTATGACAGCCTATGAGCTAGCTTATATTTGTAAGCTTTGTTTTTTTTTTGTTGCAAAAACCCTATGTGTAGTAGTATTATTATAATTTTTGTTTGTCCATCCAAACTTGAAATAATTTTTGTTTCTTTTTACATTTTAGACTCTATTCTATATACAATAAAAAAATGAATTTAATTATCTTTCAAACCATTAGTATGGAGAATGCTCAAGTATTGGCTTTTTAGGATATCCCCACTTTAAAAATTATTTAAAATACATATTCATTAAAATTCAATAAAAACAAAATGAGCATAAACTATATGATGTTAACTAATTTTTCACCAAAGCAATCTTTAAATTTTTTTATGATTTAACATTTTAAGGAGTTCACACCTAACCTTATGTTATTGTAATGTTGGAAAATGGGTGTTCACTAGTTTATTCATGCAAATTAGGAACTAGGCCTATTTCCTTTTGATTGTATTACATAGAGATCCACTTGGCTCAACCTCGAATTTGCTTGAAATGATTGGGAACAAGGTGAACTCAACATTCCTTGATTGAGTTGATAATGAGGTATTGAAAGGTATAAGTTGAATGTTAGGTCTAGGGCCAAAGGTGTGAAATTTATAGTAATTAACAAGCTCGAAAAGTATCAAATCAAATTTGTAGACATGTGATGCAAATCTAGAAAGAGGAAAAGAGTAACCTATGTCTAAAATATGAGCTTGAAACTTTTGGTTGATTTTTCTTTGGGGTGCTCTTGAATTGGCATGTCAAATGTCAACAAAATTTGTATTTTCAGGATCAAGATGTCCTTTAGAATCTTTCATGAAATTTTCATCAAAAAATGTTGAATGGTGTTGTGTCAAAGCATCATTGACCCTTCTTTTCGAGATCTACAAAAGGTGGTTCTATAGGACCTTATCTTCTCTTCCTGATTCTATATTTGTGCCTTCAAAACTTGTCACTTGGACATAAAAAAGATAGAAAATATTGGGTTGATAAGGGTTTTCCTAGATCAAACCCCAGTTTTGGAATTAACTATGAAATGAATTCAAATGTAAATGATTGAATGTTCTAAAGTAGAATGTTGAATATTATGCCTCAAGCTTGATGATGCAACACTCTATGAATGTGAGCATAAGTGTTGATGTAATAACATGGCATGAAAAAATATAAAGGAGATCAATTATGAAGACATACTTGCATAAATATTGTTGTAACTTGTCAGTCTAAAATGCTTAGATCTAAAGAAAACTTGAAAGATATGATGGGATGAAACATCACCTTCAATATTTGAACTTGGATGGTTATGTTTGATGTGCTTTTGGATGTGTGTGATCTAAAAATGAATTAAAAGAATGCTCTTACATAGGGTTCTTGAGGAATTTTGTGAATTAAGCCAACCTCTAAAGGTCATATTGAGACATCAGGATGAAGGAACAACTGTAAACAATTTGGCAGCTATATGTTTAGATTTGGGTCCTACTGGCAAGTGGTTCATTCAGGAGTGTTTAGGAATAATTGAGGGTTGTCATTTATGAAAACACATCTGGTACATATGGTCACTTGGTGTCATACACATTTTTAGAGATATAGCTTGCAAAAAGACTACGTACAGAAAGAAGAATTACAGAGTATAGCAATATAGTTTTGGTCATCGAAGATAGTATATGATGAATAAAGACATGTAAGCTTAGGAGAAGCTACTTTGGGATGTATATGACCTTCAGTTAAGGTTTCTTATGTTTTGGTGTTGATCTCAGTAGGTTACATTATGATGAAGACATGCGAAGAGAGGGTAACAGTGATACATGGAAAATGAAAGGTCGCGATGATTGAGGGAGTATAATGCGAAGTCCAAACATGCTGTGTTGAATTCAGATTGTGGATTACCTATGTTTTGATAGTGTATTATTTTCAACTTTGTAATTACTTTTTGTATAAGTATTAATTCTATTTTGTGATGTATTTGGGAGCCGACTGGGTAATGTAATAAGATATATATATATATACATATATATATATATATATATGTATATATATATATATGAAGAGGTCTTGAGATGCAATGTGTGTGTGATGTGTATGAGATTGTATGGATGTGATGTGAATGGATGAATGAATGCATTGTGAAGTCAGAATTAGACAGAAGGTGATGTGAGCTACAATCGGAGCTACCTAAGCATAACCGATGCTTGTATTGTTCACTATGGAGAAAATCATTGCAACAGAATCATATTCTTGATTGTATGAGAAGTGAGCTTTGTATACCTTTAACAGGGTTTTGTATTCCTCCAACAAGGAAATGTAATAATCAGCTCTTTTCAGGGATAGGTCTCCTAATAGGGACAATATACTTTTAGTGCATATTTGTGGGTATCATCCCCACTGAGGTTTTCCCTTAGCCAAGGTTTCCTTGAAAACAAATTCATGGTGTTATGAGTTGTGTGTTTTGTGTTTATGTTCTTCTCATTTCAATATTTATCTGGTTAAGTTGGAATTTAATTGGTTTAAGTTTAAATTGTTGTAATACTGATTCACCCCCCTCTCAGTATTACTTAATCCTAATAATTGGTATTAGAGCTATTGGCTCTTGGAGAGAAAGCTTAACAGCTTAAGGGAGATCAAAATGGATTCTAAAATTTTGGAGGAAAAATTTGAAGCAACACTTGAAGACTTTGATAAAGCTAAGGTAGAAAATGGTGACTTAAAATTCAAATTGAGAAGAGTAGAGGGATTCATCAAGAAATTGAAAGAACAACTTGAACTTTCCAGAAATCAAAGACAAGAATATTCAGACAATGAAACATCAGATCAGATAAAACATCTTGAACAAGAGAAAGATACTTTGAAGCTTGATCATGAAACTACTTCACTACATGTGACTAAAGAAATTAGATAGGAAAATGATGCTAGAAACAAAATTAATGAAACATTAAAAGATTCTAATATTCAGATGGGGCAAATGCAAATTGAACTTGATCACTACAAAATAAAATATCTGAAATTAGAGAAATATAATCATATCATAAAAGGTGAACTTGTTGAGGCTAAGAAACACATTGGAAAACTTCATATGAGTAGTGATAAGATTGATGAGAAGAGAGATAGACAGAAACCTGAAGGTAAGAAACACATTGAAAAAATTCATATGAGAAGTGATAAGATTGATGAGAAGAGAGATAGAAAGAAACCTAAAGGAGACATGATTGGAGTTGGCTTCAATGAAGCTGAATGTTCAAAGACTTAGGAAGAAAAATCTAAAGTGAACACTAATGGAGAAAGACCCACTCTTGAAGAACCTAAAGAACAAATCAAAAATTTCAGAGGTAGATGCTTTGGATGCAACAAATTTGGACACATGAAGAGAGATTGCAGAGGTAAAGTCCCTTTCAAATCCTTTAATGACTATTGTAACAATTATCATGCATGTGGACATAAAGAAATAGAATGCAGGAATCCTAATCAATCAAGAATCAAACAAGATTACATTAGGGAAGAAACAACAACTAATTTCACATGTTACAAATTCTATAACTTTGGGCACATTGCAAAGTAATGTAAGTTGCAAGTTAATCAGAACATACCACCTCCTACATTCTACAAATGTAAGAATCTAGGACATATAGAAAAATTTTGTAGATACAATAGAACTAATAAAAGAAGAGGAAAACCATCTATGGTTATAAAGAAGAACATTGGTGATACTGGTAAGAGTCTTGCATAATATATGGATGAATTCAAGAGTCATTTCAAAAAACCAGAAGATGAAAAGAGTGGTAAGGTATGGAAGGTGAAAGAAACAAGTGAGGTATTGGTCTAGGGAGAGTTAGTAGATGCTACTGAGCCTTCGCTTGATGCTAACATTGCTACATCAACCTAGATGGCCAATCATGGCCTTAGGGGGAGCATTGGATGAAAACATCATAAATCTATCCAGCCCCTGATTATGAGGAGTAAACTCTTGTGAGCTTTGGGAGAGTATGTAGAGATGTTATGGAACCTATATCGAAGATCGCATTGACTTACAGTCTATATCATATGATCACCAGATTGTTAATCATCTAAATTATATGTAGAGATGATTTTATTAGGAACTATGTCATTTCTATACACAACAAAGTATAAGATCATTCAAGAGAACTTATTTAGAAATTATTCGAAGAACAGAGCCTAAGGAGAACAAAGTTTAGAGAAAAAGAAGTAAAGAAGAAAGTACATTGAGCATTTGATCAAAGAAAAAATTTACAAATCAGAAGATAAAAGGTATTTAGATTTTTTTGAAGCTTTTGTTATCGATACTCCATTTATTTTTTATTTTGTTGAAAGGCCTAGGTATAAGTTTAAGAAACATCGATTCAAATCAACTGGGGATGACCCTAAAGGTGCATTTTCACAAACACCCTACAACATTCTACATGTAGAAGACATTAGGGCCTACATTCATTGTAAGTATGAGTCTCTAGGAGACTTTGAGATATATTCAGAGATGAAGGACATGATTGGAGTAGATGGCAAGATGGAAGATGATTTCACACATCTTGTGAATCTTAGTATCATGTGGATTACTAACTTTACGAATTTGAAAAAGAGGAATGGATTAAGATCATTATGAGAAGAGTTCATGACTAGTTCATTTAGCTTGTAGATCAACCTACAAAGATATGCAACAAATTGATTCATAGTATAACAAGATTGGATAATTCTTGAGTTATTCTTGTTACAGAGAATAACTCAAAGAAAATGGTGGAAATCGTAATACATTCGCGATGGGGTAAGAGAGCGATGATATTTAATGATATATTTCAGCAAGATGTTACATTTATTTCAATGATTCTAGGATATAAACTTCATTACAACAGCCGGCCTAACTCAGTATTAGCAGGAGTGATTTTGATGACATATAAAATGGTTAAGGAAAACATTAAGTATAACCTTTGTGAAGTACTTGCACAACAGTTTTTGGAGAATGTGAAGAAAATAAAGAAGGATAAGTTGAAGGCATTTAGATTTGGGTCTCTATTAATACACATGTATATCCATATTATTCATAACTTTCCTGGTATACACCCCAAATCTTGGAAGGGCAATGGACCCACTAGAATTCAGATCACACAGAATTATAGAAGATAGAATAGCACATGGGTTGATGGTGATTTATTTGGGATGATAAAAATCTTCCAGAGACAGATGAAGGAAAGAATGAGGATCCCTGAGGCATTGGTAGAAAAATATAAAGATTCAATTTGTTTCATGGTTGAAACTGATTATGTTTTCTTTGAGGTTGTCAACCTAGAAAGAAGTGGTG
The DNA here is from genome assembly GCA_018584345.1 of Thuja plicata. NCBI lineage: Eukaryota > Viridiplantae > Streptophyta > Pinopsida > Cupressales > Cupressaceae > Thuja > Thuja plicata. The sequence continues at coordinate 3,941,894 of MU224968.1, forward strand.
TTATCCTCTCAGATATGAAGTCAGTTCTAAGGTCTTGACTATGCAAGTAGAACACATACTATCCTCATAAATTGATCCATTTGAAGAAACATGGGGTACCTATGAAGAGAAGTCAGCGAAGATAAGGGAAGAACATACTAGAGGTGAAAGAAAGAGGAAAGTAGAAAACTTGGTAGATGATCTAGCAACCAAGGCTAGTATAAAAAAAGAGTAGATGAAATAGGTAAGAAAGAAGATGATAGAAAGAGATTATGGATTGGTGAGCACTTCTTCTATAGCCCTTCTACCTTGAGAAGTTGAGAAGGTAATTATTCCACCTTCTACTATGATTGATATATCTGAGACTATACCTACACCACCAAAGAGAACATCACTGAAATAGAAAATTATGGAATTGTCGAGAAGGAACACAAAGTCCACCAAACAAGAATCTCCACCTAAGAGATAGAGGATAGAAGTTGAAGAGAAGGGAGAAGAAAAGAAAGGAGAAAAGAAGAAAGTAGAAGAGAAGAGCACTGAAGAAAAACAACTCTAGAAGCCTGACATGAAAATACTATAAAAGAGGATAATTGAGCTGGGAAAACTGAACACCTTGATTAGATACTATGAGAGGTATGAGGCATCTGATAAAATTTTGATTGAAGACACCGTAATAAATCATTTTCTTTCTTTTAAGAACTTGTTAGAAGTTGAAGGCAGTATACCAGAACAAATAATGAGAAATTAAAAATAAGGAAATGGTTAGCACAGATAGAAGATGAAACAATCAAAGCACTAGCAATTGAAGAAATGTTACTTGTTGTTTCAGTCAAAGAAATGGAAAATATATTAAAATATTAAAAACCTTTGCTAAGAAATAATTCAAGATTAGTAAAGATACTGGGGAGAAGGTACGATGAAGTGATTGAGGAAATATAGAAGGTTTTGGATAAGGTTCTGATAGATACTGAGCCTGAGAATTTATCACCACCACAGGCTACTAAGCCTAAAACTATTGAAAGAGGTGAGTCATCAAGGATGGAAGAAATAAGTCTTGATAAATCAAAGGGAGAAGAAACTAGCAAATTTGTGAGTACTGTGAAGCAACCATATTTATTTGTTTCTAGTGTGGCTGTATCTTTGGACACCTCACAGGATGTTAATGATCCTTTTGAGAAGGATACCAACATGGAAGGAAACATTGATATAGAAATGACAAAGAAAGAAGAGAAAAAAGTGAGAAAAGCTGAAGTAGAGAAGGAAACAGTGATTAAAGTTAAAGTGAAACAAGGAACTTATGCATATGTTTCTTCATCTTTATTATTGGCAAGTGGAGATAAGACTCTAAGCACTGATGTTGAGAGTATGGATGAGGATGAGTTGATGAAGCTATCCTTCATCACATTTACTAAAATGAAAGAGAGATCTAAGAAAAAAAGTGAGCAAAAGACAAGGGTAATGGAAAGAGAAGTTGATACTGTCAACAAACTCCTACCTATACCTTTTTATTTCCAATCAAAGGAAAGTGCAAAGAAATTGAAAAAGGTATTGAATAATTTTGACAGTCACTATGAGTCCTTGGAGAAGATCATTGAAGAGAAAGAAGAGAAGAAGTACCTCACAAAGAGGTTGGAAGAAATATGCAATTATATCTCATGGGACTTGGGCATATTAAGAAAAACTATATCTGAGGCAAAGAGTTGTGTATCACATGGAAGGAAGTTATATAGTTATTGTATAAATCCTATCAGATACATGAAGACCAGTGAGGAAATAATAACAAAGGATGAACTAACTCTAGACAAGATGATGGATAGTTGTGAGACCTCTTCACACTCTATATTAGAGTTAGACAGAGAAGTGTCTAGGATATTGGACAAACTAAGTGTTTTGGATACAGAGAAAGGGAAATTTGTTGGAAGAATTGGTATGCTAAAGAGTTTAATCACTACTAAGTTATCAATTCTTGAGACACTTCTTTCTGACATGAAGAAGACAATGCATGCCATCACCGAACATATGCCTACCAAGATAAAGGCAGAAAAGACATCTTATTTTGCACTAAATGGGCTCATTCATGTGAGTCAGATATTAGTGAAGACGTGGTCAGAGGAAGTGAAGATCTTGGAGAGCTCATTCCAAGATGTGTTAAAGATGGTATAAACTGTTTGGTAAGTAGTGGAACAATTTTCTTATGTATTCTACATTTTTGCATACATTTTCCATTAATTTCAAAGGGGGAGAAGAGTAGATATGAAAATTGTATAGAGTAGATATGATATATAAAGGAGATAAAGAGTGTTGTGTATATATTTTTTTGGTGTTGACACTTAGTCATTTTTCACTAAGTATTGCCATCAATGCAAAAGGGAGAGATTGTTGGAAAGTGGCTCATTCAAGAGTGTTCTGGAACACTTGAGGATTGTCATTTATAGAAACACATCTATTATGAATGTTCGCTTAGTGTCATACATAATTTTGGAGATATAGCTTGCAAAATGACTAAGTACAGAAAGAAGAATTATAGAGTATAGCAGAATAGTTTTTGTCAGCGAAGATAGTATATGATGAATAAGGACATGCAAGCTTAGGATAAGCTATTTTGGGATGTATATGACCTTCAGTTAAGGTCTCTTATATTTTGGTGTTGACCGCAGTAATTTATAGTATGATGAAGACATGTGAAGACAGAGTAATAGTGATACAGGGCAGATGAAAGGTCGCGACAACTGAGGGAGTATAATGCGAAGTCCAAATGTTCTATGTTGGATTCAAATTTTGGATTACCTATGTTATTGATAGTGTATGGTAGCTAACTTGGTAATTTATTTTTGTATAAGTATTAATTGTATTTTGTGATGTATTTGGGAGTCGCCTAGGCAATGTAATAATATATATATATATATAGTATGATGAAGACATGTGAAGATAGAGTAACAATGATACAGGGCAGATGAAAGGTTGTGATGACTGAGGGAGTATAATGAGAAGTCCAAATGTGCTATGTTGGATTCAG
>MU224968.1:3945239-3997680 GCA_018584345.1 Thuja plicata
TTAGTACACTTGCATATTAGATTTGCATTTAGGATGCATATGCACTTGATTCTGCATTTCTAGATGAAATTAAAGTTAGGATCCTTTGGGTCATCCTTAATCTCCCTTTCTAAGGCTCCAGTTTTAGGTAGAACCTATGTATTGGCTCTCCTAATTTTCATAATGCCTACTCTTTGGCCTTTGTACCTCTATCCAACATTTTAGTGTGTTTTCTCACCTTCCTAGGTCCCCGGTTGACCTGGGAATTCTCCAGATTTCCCAAGGAGACCAACCTGAAACCTCAGGTCTGGATTGAGGTCAATTTTGACCTAGGTCATAATCAAGGTTGACCTTGACCTAGGTTAAGGTCAAGGTCATCCTTAACCTTGGTCAAGGTTGAGGTCATCCTTGACCTAGGTCAAGGTCGAGGTTGACCTTGACCTCTGTCAGGTGTTGGTCCCTACTCTCAAATCTGGAGCTTATCAAGGTTCTAAACTTTAAAATAGGTCCCCGAGTCCAGATGCGGAAGTGTTTTCCCTGATATACAAATTAATACATCCCCTCCTTGGTTAGTGATTGTAATTAGACCATAATTAAAGGAAAAATTTGAATTTGGGTCCCTTGCATTGCCCTAGGAGGTGGTAACCGGACATAATAACCAGACCAAAATAACCCTGGACACAATAACCATCCCATAATAACCCAAGGACACAATAACCCAGGGTCACAATAACCCATGGACAAAATAACCCATGGTTAAAATAACCCATGGAAAAAATAACCCATGGTCATTTTATATCAAGTTAGTATGCTAAAAAGGGATTGTGAGGCACCATAGAGGATATTTAGGTCACATTTAGACCATATATCCATTATATACCCATAAAATAGCCTTAAAAAATCTTTAATATGCTTAAATAACTTATTAAATCGTAAATAATTATAGAAATAAAGACAAATTCGTGGGAATAAGCTAAATAAGAGTTATTATGAAAAGATGAGAATCGTAATGATGAGAATCATTTTTAATATTCACCACAGTAATGATGAGAATTGTTTTTTAATATTCACCACCACAGTAAATGATGAGAATCATTTTTTTAAATTTTTCATGACAGTAATGATGAGAATCATTTTTTAATATTCACCACCACACAAAATTTGCAATTACTAAAAGAATCTGAAAATTAGTTTATACCATCAATGTATATCCCAAGAAAATATGGGAAATATTTCTAGTCATTTATGTTCTTATGACCAACAAAAAAAGATCCACTTATACACAAGTACTTGTAAAATTAAAACAACTTCAACCTGATCTAAACCCAAAAACTATAATTATTGATTTTGAATTAGGTTTCAAGGGAGATATTTCTGAAATTTTTCAAATGTCGCTATTCAAAGATGCATTTTCCATTTCTCTCAGTGCTTGTAGAGGAAAGTTCAAGAAGGTCTAAAAACATGTTACAGTGTCGATGAAGTATTTTCATTTGAGATCAAAAAACTTGTTGCATTAGCTTTTGTGCCTCAGATATATATAATCAATGCATTTGAAACACTTCTACAATATTCTTACTATATAGAACATGAGGAGACTTTTCAATCCATAATAGATTATTTTGAAGACACATGGATTGGAAGACTAACTAGAAGAGGCAACAAATGGTCACCCAAGTTTCCAATCACAGCGTGGAACTGCTATTCAACTATTCAAGAAGATCTTCCCAAAACCAATAATTCTATTGAGGGATGGCATAGAGGATTTAGTGAATTGCTTCAATCATCGTATAGCTCAATCTGGAAATCCATCAAAGTAGTGAAAAAAGAATAGGGTCTCCAAGAGAATAAAATAGAGAAATATATGGCTAGACACACTACACAACCAAGCAGGAAAAAATACCGTGAACTCAAAGAAAAACTAAAAAGACTAGTTGATGGTTATGACAATAATAATATTTTAGGTTATATAAGAGGCATTGCTCATAATTTGACACTTTAATTGAAAATTTGAATTATTTTTTTAGAAATATACTTTTAATTTATAAATTTTTTTTTCCTTTCTCTATAATCTTATGGGGTTATTTTGTAAATGGCTTATTTTGTCCATGGGTTATTTTGGATTGGGTTATTATGACCCTGGGTAATTTTGTCCTGGGGTTATTGTGGTCATGTTATTCTATCCAGGGTTAGTTGGGCCGGGTTATTATGTCCTATAATCTTAGGAGGTCTAAATTGAGATCTCTATATAAACACTCTCTTTTGGCCTTCATTTCTTCATGAGAGAAAATCATAAGATGATATGATGCAATTACGATTATGACATGATGATGATGCAAGAAAGAAAGAGGATGATATAGAAAGACAAGATATGATGATGTATTGATACATACAAGTATTTTTTGGACAAGCTATTGTGGATCTTCTTTGGAGCAAGAGAGAGTTCTTCCTTCCTTCCTTCTTCTTGGATCCACCATTTTAAACATTCATGCATTCAAAAGACACTATCATGGGGTAGCAACTACAGATTGTGAGTTTGGTAGGAATAATTTAGCCTTGGTGGCTTGGTATGCTTTCTTTATCATATTCAAATCTATGCATTTCTTTCTCATTTTCAATTCATGTTAGGTTTTAATCTAGAGGATTAGATCTTGACATTACACATTTGAAGCTCTTTCCAAGAGAAACACACACACATCCATTCTACTATACTCGGCTATTCGTAGAGGTGGAGATCACCAAAATGGGGGTTTGACTAAGGCAAAACCCTATATAGCCACCCCAAAAACCCTATTTTCAGATATTTTTAGGTGTTGTTTTAGGAATTACAGGTTCGAAACAATGGATCAAAGTGCAGATTCAGATACCTTTTTTGGAAAACTTTCAAGATCCAAAAGCAGATTTCTTGTTGGAGAATTTTTAGGTCAATTCCACCCTAGTTTAGAATCAAAAATTCTGGGTCAATGGTGACAATGACTTGAGAGTCAAAATTGGAACTATGTCAGATCAAAAAAATATTTTTGGGTTTTGTCTGTCTTTGCATTTCTGTTCCAAATCTAGTCTCAGATTTTCCAGAAAATCAACATAGGCTCCAAAAAAATGGTATTTCTAGATCTTCTATGATGTGAGGTAGGTATTTTACTCCATTATTCTTTACAAGTATCTTCTAGCTTTACATCCCTTTTCAATTACAATTAAATGTAAATGGTTGAATATGGCATAGGTCTCTTTTATATGCAAATCTCTATTGTTCAAACCCTATTTAGGAGACCATCCAAATTTACAGCTTACATTTTGGTGAACCCGTGATAGACAACTCTTTCTCTTTTGTGTTAGATTTACATTTCATATTAGATCTTGCATGCATATAGAAGTAGGTTTTCTTTTATGCCTTGCATTTATATTCCAAAAATACATAAAAATTACAAAATTTCTTTAAAAGCACAAAAAAATTTACATGCTTGTAATTTTATTTTGTGTTCAACATGTATGACTTTTAGTTTAACTACTTTGATGAGGATTTTATTGTACAAGAGAATAGATACCTTAATGAGGTACATGGAAGTGAGAATGAAAATAGTTCGAATGAAATCTCCATGGATCCTATTCCTATTTCATCCTCCTCCACAACTTCTCCAATTGACCTTTACCATAGGGTGTGTGCATGGTTACCCTCATGTTCCACTATTTGCAACATTGAGGCATCTAGAATGTTATTCCCTAAACCTTTGATGACGGTAAAAGGATGTCCTCGAATAACTATCAAGGGTAAACCTAAAGATCCTTTGGATTTCTTTGATAATATGGATTCTATTTCACATGCTTATCGTAGATAGAATAATCCTCAACCTACTATCCCAGCGTCTTTACCTCCTTCTCAACCCGTGCTTCCTCAAGAACCTAGGTTACCTTCTTCCTTTAAGGAGTATGACTTAGTTGAGAAATTACATGCTACTCCAGCTAAAATATCTTTATGGGAATTACTTCAAACTTCTCCTACATATCATGAGGCATTACAAAAAGCTTTATCTACTCTTCCTGCTCCGCCTCCTAATCAAGAGAATATTAATTCATTTTTGGAGTGCATGCATACTATGCCTTTTGTACCTCTTATTGTGTTCATTGATGATGATTTACCTTCTGTTGAGGTGCAGAATCAATATGATGCTCTTATGGTTGTTGTTTCTATTAATCAAAGTATCATTCGTAGAACATTAATTGACAATGGATCTGGGCTTAATGTTTTTAGCATGGATATGCTTAAGGATATTAAGGCTAATCTTAAAACCATTCAACTGGATAATATCCCTATCCATGGATTTGATAACATTGCAAAGAAAACTTTTGGTATTATTACACTACCTATTAAGGTTGGTCCAGTTCTTCTTAACATATGTATTCATGTTATGCCTGGACCTCTCAATTATAACCTTTTGTTAGGAAGACCTTGGTTACATACAATGCATGTGATTCCTTCTACTCTTCATCGTAAGGTTAGGTTCATTTATAACAATCTAATGTATACACTACATGAGGATGATGCACCGAATCCTTTCTTAAATCCAAAATATGCTAAGGTTTCTGAACCTATACAACCAAGTAAGGATCCTGAGCAACCACCTGAAGTTAAACAATTTGAAGCTCCATCCTCTTCTTTGACTAAAGATGATTGGGGAACATTGGATTTTAATCCTTCTTTTATGGGATAATACAAAGTTTCTGATTTAGAGTTTATGAAAGAACAAAGTGGGTTTGAAAACAAGTTTTTATTCCTCTCCACTTTCTGAGGAATTAAAAAGTAACTTTGTTGCCGCTTCACTTGAACAAACAATTCAGACAATAAAACCAGACTGCTATGACATTGTGACATATGTCACTCCTTTAAATCAATCTGATATGGTCAATAATATGGTTTTGATTATCATCTACTTAGGAAATCTGGATTCAATGGGAAAGGATGTGGTAAATATGAACAAGGTATGCAAGTGCCCTTGGACAATGAAGTTTATGATTATACTTATGGGCTAGGATTCAATCTTTATAAACAACCGTCAGCTTTTCCTCTTTATGTCAATCATATCTGCAGTGGACATTTGAAATTGGTTAATCCACTTCTCCTTGACATGGGTCAAAAACCTAGTTTGGATATTTTACTTGAGGATGAAGCCCTAGCTGATTTTTAGGGGCTTATCAAGATTTACCTATGTTTCATCATAAAATAAGAAAGCCTTATTGTCTGAATAGTGAAGCCTATTTTGGAGAACATGATGAACAAGATATTTCTCCTTTGCCAATGGACTCTCCCTTGCAAAGTAATTAATTAATAATTGAGACTATGGAAGTTCAAATGGATGAGAATGACTCTGAAAAAACAATCAAAGTAGGGAAATGTTTGAACCAAGATGAACATGATCAATTGGTTTCCCTCTTTCTTGAATATAAGGATATATTTTCTTGGACATATTTGGATATGCCAAGTATAGATCCTAAGATTGTTACTCACAATATTGTTGTCAAACCTAATGTTAAACCTGTGAAACAAAAAATTTGAAAGATGAATCCAGGCATTGCCTTCTTAGTTAAAGCTAAAATTGAAAAATTATTAGGTGTTGGGTTCATCCACTTTATTGATTACTCTGAATGGATTTATAATATTGTAGTTATTTCTAAAGGAGAAAATAAGATAAGGATGTGTACTAATTTTTGAGATTTAAATAAGGCATCCTTAAATGAAGATTTCCCCTTACTTAATATTGATATGATTGTGGATTTGATAGCGGGTCATGCTTTATTATATTTTATGGATGCTTTTTTGGGTTATAATCAAATATTTATTCCTATTGAAGATCAACTTAAGACCACATTTATAACACCTTGGGGAAAATTTTGTTGGGTCATGATTCCCTTTGGATTAAGAAACAACTTATCAACGTGCTACGACCTTGATTTTTCATGATTACATTCATAAGATTCTAGAAGATTATGTAGCTGGCATCTTGGTGAAATCTATACAAAGAGAGGATAATATGTTTATTTTAAGGCAAATAGTTGAAAGAATTAGGAGTTATAATATGAGATTAAATCCTAAGAAATATACTTTTGGAGTTCATTCTGGTAAATTATTAGGATTTATAATCTCTAAGCGAGGCATAGAGGTCGATACTGAAAATATTAATGCTATTGTTAACATGCCTCCTCCTAAGAATATTTTTGAATTATGCAGTTTACAAGGAAAAATACAAGTTATTCGTCACTTTATTTCTAACTTAACCGATAGAACTGTTCCTTTCACCTCCTTGCTTAGAAACGATACCACTTTTTCTTGGAACAAGGAATGTAAACAATCCTTACAAAAATTTAAGGAGTATCTTTCTAATCCTCCTATTTTGCAACCTGCTCAATTTAATAAACCCTTCTATCTATATACTTCTGCTACTTCCCATGTTGTGAGTGCATTATTGCCTCAACATGATAGCGAAGGTAAGGAAAGACCGGTGTACTACATTAGTCAGACTTTACTTGATTATGAAATGAGATATACCGATTTGGAAAGATAATGCTTGGCTTTAGTTTATGCTTGTCAAAAAATCAGACATTATCTATTGAATGTTGAGGTTAATGTGATTGTTAAATTTGATCCTCTAAAATACCTTTTCTCAAAAACTAATCACTCTGGTTGTCTGGGTAAGTGGATGATGTTACTTATGGAATTCAATCTTAATTTCATTCTTCAAAAATTAATTAAAGGAAAAGCTTTAACTGATTATTTAGCTGAATCTCCTTGTCCTCATTCTAATATGAGAATCACCTCAATAGAATTCCCTGATGAGAAAATTTTATCTATTAAGCAAGAAGATGTTTGGGAATTATATTTTGATGGTTCTAGATGCAAGACAGGTTCTGGTGTAGGCATTATCTTGGTCCCTCCTACAAAGAAACCAATCCCCATGTCATATAAATTGACCTTTCCTTGTACTAGAAATATTGTGGAGTATGAAGCTCTTATAGCTGGCTTACGAGTAGCTTCATCCCTTCATATTAAAAACTTGGAAATAGACGGGGATTCAAAAATGATTGTTGAACAAATCAACTAGGGTTATCAGACTAAGAATGATAAAATGATTCAATATAAAGATTGGATCTTGATATTATTTCATAATTTTCTTCTTATACGATTCAAACCTTACCTAGGAAAGATAATCGACATGTAGATTCCATGGAAAGCGCAGCTTCCTTGGTTTTCCTCGAGAATAATGCCGAAGACTTTCAATTTACTCTACACACTCTTAAACACCCTACAATTTCCAGTAAGTTTACTTCTAATTGTTTTAACTTGCATTTGGATGAATGGTATTAACATATCTTTTATTTTTTGAAAGATAATACTTTTCCTGAATCGGCAACAATGAACATCTGCAATCGTATTAGGAAGCTTGCAGCACATTATATCATTTTGGGTGATACGCTTTACAAATGTTCTTATAATGGTTTTCTATTAAGATGCCTTGGTAGAACCAAAGTTTCGATAGCTTTAGCAGAAGCTCATTCTAGTTCTTGTGGGAGACATTTTTTTGGGAAATCTTTAGTTAATAAACTTCTTAGAATGAGATATTATTGGAAAAAAATGGAACAAGATTCTTTTACATTTGTTAAGAAGTGTCCTTAGTGTCAGAAACATGGAAATTTAATTCATGCTCCTACTCGTGATATTCGTAATCAAGTTTCTCCATGGCCTTTTAGTATTTGGGGTTTTGATCTTATTGGAAAAATCTCACTAGCTTCTTCTCAAGGACATACGTACATTCTGATGACTACATATTACTTTACGAAGTGGGTAGAGGCTATTCCTCTCCATCCTACTACTACAAATGTTATTTGTTATTTTATTCTAAATCATATTATAGCATGATTTTCTATTCCTTCAATGATAGTTTCGGATAACGACACTTCTTTCAAGAATAAAGAAGTCACAAAATTCTTGGAGAAATATCGTATTCAACATAGATTTTCTACTCCCTGCTACCCTCAATCTAATGGTCAAGCCGAAGCATTGAACAAGGTTATTGAACAAATATTAAGGAAAATAGTTAATAAGCATGTGGAAGACTGACATACCCAACTTACTTATGCTTTATGGGCTTATAGGACCAATGTTTGTACTACCACGGGTACTTCTCCTTATAATATTTTTTATGGTACTGATGCTATTATGCCATTAGAATTAGAAATACCTTCTTTACATGTTTCATTTCATGGGATAATTGACATGGATAATTTTTGGGAACAATGATTACAAGAATTAGAAATGTTTGATGAACAATGAATAAATGCTTTGGAGCATATTAAGGCTTATCATAAATCACTTCAAAAATAGTTTAATCATAAGGTGATTAAACAATCATTTTTGGTAGGTGATTTAGTCTTATATGAAAATCAAAGGAACGTGAATGCTTTACTAGGTGAAAAAGAGAAATTTAGCCCTAATTGGCTTGGACCTTTTGTGGTAATTAAGGATTTTACTTTAGGTGCTTATAAGATTGCTGATATGAATGGTATTCCCCTTAAGGAACCTATTAAAATTATGCATCTCAAACACTATTATCCCTAAAACATCATTCTTTCTTTGTGTATTCATGTATTCCCTATAGAATAGTTATGTATGTTTTGTAGGTTATGTGATTTGAATATATTTAGACATAATCTCATTCTTTCTTTATGTTAAGTTTTTGTGCATTGATGAAAATTACAAGTAATCAATCATAGAACTAACTGGGAAAGAAATTTTTTTCATATATATATAAAATTCCATGATTTTGGTACATATATGGCACATGTGCCATGTCTATCAATCTCTATCTCTATCTCTATGCTCTGAGGGTCGGTGGCTCCCAACTCTCTCTGCTCTATGGTGTGAGGTTGGGGATCTTGGTATGATAGTCCGTGTATGACTCCTTGATATGCTCATCTCATAGCTACGCTCTTGAGCTCTCTATAGGTCAGCCATCAATTTCTCTTCTCTTTCTTTGCATAATCTCAGCTCTCACTGGATGCATGCAAAAATATCTGCATGTTTTTTGGGATCCCTCTGTCCAATAAGGGACTCTCACTTGGTATTTGGTAGTCAGTAGGATATACATGTATCCTTCAGGACCTTGGACACAAAGCTCCTCCACTCCATTACACTAGCTACATAATTCAAACATACTTATATTTTTAGTACTTCTTCTAGAAAAACATTTACTTGAAACATTCTAATCAAGTACATATATCATACCTGGATCTCTCTCCTGGGTGTCACTAGAGGATCTAAATGGTGGGGGCATGGAGTGACTACCCCATCCTTGCTCACTATGTCTAGGTCTAGGTGGTGGTGTCTCTGTATGTGCACGGGGAGGTCATTGTGATCTCAATGGTACAACATAGATTGCCTGATCATCTTCACCTGTACTACCACCTGGGGGCATATCCTCTACTCTCTCATATGCTCCCTCATTTTCTCTCTCTTATGATCTCTCCTCTGCCCTCTCCTCCTCTATGGGATCTCCCTTGGGGATGGGCTCCTCCTCATCTATATGATCCTCCTCCTCTAGCATGTCACCACCTCGGTGTGTCCTCTCTAAAAGAACTGGGTCACCTATAGGGTATTCATTAGGGAAGATGGGGTGGGTCCCCTATAGACTCCAATATCTGATATAGTCTCTACTAACACCTAAATAGGATACATTGGGATCTACCTCTATATCCTTGGTCTCATCTATCTTACTATCTACAATCTCTGCTACTATAGCCTGTAGGTCGGCATAGGGTGCCAGGTCTTTGATATTATCTCGTCAGATATGCATACTGAGGTACTGTTCAGGGGACCCCTTGTGTCAGACCAAACTGTCTCATCACTCTATCAAAGTAATATGGCATCACTGCATGACTGGTGGGACCCTCTAGTAGCTTGTGTTGTTGGTAGTGTCTCAGCTGTGTCGAGTATCTGGCCATTTTTTCATCTGATAGTATGGTCTTCATATCACATCAATACCTGGTATATGGTCAAAGCATACCCTCCAAAAGAGTATATCCCCGTACTTCCAAACATATCCTAGCATATATGAAAAATCTCTCAGTGTGCTCGCATCTACCATCACTGGAACACCCCATGGTCATGTACATGTGTAATACTCAAACATCCAAACCTATAGCAAGGTGCATATTGTAAGACTCTCCCACTGAAATCTCACTAACTGAATCAACTCATGGTAAAGATGGGTTAACATGTTGCAGCCCCATGAGAAAACAATCTTGTCACTCTCAATCCTATGTATGAGATGGGTGAATGGTGCTAAGAATACTATACCCTTTTTGTCGGGTATTACAACCAAAGAGAGTATACATAGCATCACTCTCTGTACTAAGGGTGTCGGACCTGCTAGTATGGCTGATAGAGTTATCTGATCTGATCGGGTCCTCATCTGTGGTACTCATCCCAAACAATACTCCCCATCTAGAAAAACTTAGGAGGACCCTCCTACACTCTTGGTCTAATAGGCTAGCCTCAGACTGGAATTCATAGGATCTTATATACATCCTCCAGTGTGATCGTGAGCTCTCCTGATAGAAAATGGAAGGAACAAGTGTCCTCACCCCACCTCTCTATCATGGCTTATATCATGGATCGATGGAACCTCATTTATGGTAGGACTGCTACCCAGTATAATCCCACATCTCTCAATAGTTGTATCTCATCCTGTTGTAACTCAGAAAAGTTCTCTTTGGCAGTCAGTAATAACCCTCCAAACGGGTGCTCTTGGAGATGAACAAGATCTTGTCAACACAAATAGTATCATATCAATACACTATCATCAAACAACTACAATACCCACTTGACCTAGTCAAGGTAAAACTTTTTGGGTCAAGGTTGACCTTTTTGGATCAGGGTCAACCTTTTTGGGTCAAGGTCGACCTTATCCATAGAAAGGATTAGACCTTCCCAGTTATGGTCAACCTTAAAGAGTCAAGGTCGACATAACTAGGTTAGGGTTGACCTTTTGTGTCAAGGTCAACCTCCCCTATAAAAACAAGAATTTTTCAATCACAAATATCAATACAAGGAACCTACCTTAGGCAATGGTTGTCCACTAGCCAGGCGCTCTCTCAGGACCTCCATGGGACTCGCTCAAAGTTATTCTCTCTTCGACATTCTGCTTCTTGTTTCCAAGCTCTACAAATGGTAAGAATGAGAAAGTAAGTGTTTCCTCATCTTATTTATAACTAAAAATTAGGGTTTTATTATGTTTTCATTTGAATTTACTTAGGTCAAATTCAAATTTCCCTTTACATGCATTTAGATAGACATTCACTCATTTCATCATAACTTGAGTTTGCTAGCTCCATTTTCAGTTTTGTCAGTGGTGCTGGAATTGTGATTCAGATACCTAACCTCTTAAATTAGTTTAGGAATATTTTGAATCCTCCTAACTAGTTTAGGAAAGGAATTTTCAATAAACTACATATCTAGTGTTTAGATCTAACCTTATCACCCTATTTCACCTTTTAGAATTAGTAAGCCAAAATAGGGGGTGAAATAAGGGGCTTTATGCACTTCTCAAAATAATATTAGTAAGGCTTAGATGATCTATGGATTTTCATTAAGATTTTGTGTTGCAGGTTGCGGATACTAACGGTTTCTTGCAAGATCTCCACATTGAGGACTTGGCTATATCCTTTTTACTTTATAATATTTTCTTACTTTAGCTTGCATATTCATGTAGTGTCATATCTAAGATAAAGTGGGGGATAAATGTATCATCTTAAATGGAAGAACTTCCATTTTGGTTGTTTTATCACCCTCATTTAGTACACTTGCATAGTAGATTTCCATTTAGGATGCATATGCACTTGATTCTATATTTCTAGGTGAAATTAGGGTTAAGATCCTTTGTGTCCTCCTTAATATCCCTTTTTGCAGCTCCATTTTTAGGTAGAACCTATGTATTGGCTCTCCTAATCTTCATCATACTTACTCTTTGGCCTTTGTGCCTCTATCTAGCATTCTGGTGTGTTTTCTCACCTTCCTCGATCCCGGTTGACCTGGGAATCCAACTGATTTCCCAAGGATATCAGCTTGAAACCTCGGGTCTAGGTTGAGATTGATTCTAACCTAGGTCAAAATCAAGGTCGACCTTGACCTAGGTCAAGTTCAAGGTCTTCCTTGACCTAGGTCAAGGTCAAGGTCGAGGTCAACCTTGACCTCTATCAGGTGTTGGTCCCCACTTTCAAGTCTAGAGCTTATCGGGCTTCTAAACTTAAAAATAGGTCCCCATGTCCGTATGTGGAAGTATTTTCCCCAATATTAGAATTAATACATCCCCTCCTTTTTTGGTGATTGTAATTGGACCATAATTCAAGGTAAAATTTGAATTTGGGTCCCTTGAATTTCCCTAGGAGGTCTATATTGAGATCTCTTTATAAATGCTCTCTTTTGGCCTTCATTTCTTCATGACAGAAAATCATAAGATGATATGATGCAATTACAATTATGACATGATGATGATGCAAGAAAGAAAGAGGATGATATAGAAATACAAGATATGATGATGCATTGATACATACAAGCATTTTGTGGACAAGCTATTGTGGATCTTCTTTGGAGCAAGAGAGAGTTCTTCCTTCCTTCCTTCTTCTTGGATCCACCATTTTCAACATTAAAGCATTCAAAAGATACTATCATGGGGTAGAAACTAAGGATTGTGAATTTGGTAGGAATACTTTAGCCTTGGAGGCTTGGTATGGTTGCTTTATCATATTCAAATGTATACATTTCTTTCTCATTTTCAATTCATGTTAGGGTTTTAATCTAGATGATAAGATCTTGACATTACACAATCGAAGCTCTTTCCAAGAGCAACACACACACATAAATTATACTATATTAGGCTATTTGTGAAGGTGGAGATCATCCAAGTGGGGGTTTAACTAAGGAAAAACCCTATATAGCCACCCCAAAACCCCTCTTTTTCAAATATTTGCAGGTGTTGTTTCAGGGATTACAAGTTCAAAACAATGGATCAGAGTGAAGATTTGGATACCCTTTTTATAAAAATTTTGGGATCTGAAAGAAGATTTCCTGTTAGAGACTTTTTAGGTCAATTCTACCCTAGGTTGGAATCATAAATTCTAGGTCAATGGTGACATTGACTTAAGGGTCAAAATTGGAACTGTGTCGGATCAAAAAATGATTTCTGGGTTTTGTCAGTCTCTGTGTTTCTATTCCAGATCCGGTCTCAGATTTTCTAGAAACTCAACATAGGATTCAGAAAAAGGGTATTTCTAGATCTTCTATGATGTGTAGTATGTATTTTACTCCATTATTCTTTTCAAGTATCTTCTAGCTTTATATCACTTATCAATTACAATTAAATGTAAATGGTTGAATATGGCATAGGTCTCTTTTATATGCAAATCTCTATTGTTCAAACCCTATTTAGGAGACCATCCAAATTTACACCTTAAATGTGTGTGTGTGTGTGTGTGTGTGTGTGTGTGTGTGTGTGTGTGTGTGTGTGTGTTTGTGTGTGTGTGAAGAGCTTTTGAGAAGCGATGTGTTTTTGATGAGTATGAGATTGTATGGATGTGATGCAAACAAAGTGATGTCAGAATAAGATAGATGGTGATGTGAGCTACAACTAGAACTACCTAAGCATAGAAGATGCTTGTATTGTTCACTATTGAGAAAATTGTTGTAATAGAATAATATTCTTGGTTGTATGAGTAGTGAACTCAGTATACCTTTAACAAGGTTTTGTATTCCTCTATCAAAGAAATGTACTACTGTAATAATCAACTCCTAACAAGGCTAGGTCTCCTAACAGGGATAGTATACTTTTAGTGTATATTTATGGGTATCATCCCCACCAGGGTTTTCCCTTGGCCAGGGTTTCCTTGACAAAAAAATCATTGTGTTATGAACCGTGTGTTTTGTGTTTATGTTCTTTTCATTTCAGTATTTATTTGGTTAAGTTAGAATTTAATTAGTTTAAGTTTAAAGTGATGTAATTTTAATTCACCCCCTCTTATTATTACCTAATCCTAACAAGCCCAAGTTGGTCAATTAATGATGCCTCAAAGTTCTATTTATCAGTCAAGGGAACCAACTAGGTGTAATTGACCTACCAAAACATAGAAAATAAGTGGAAAATTAGTGCACTCAAGTTGAGACAGCAATTTAAATCATCATGTGAACATATGATATTAGATTTGTAGTATATTGGCTAAAATGGTTGGATGGGAGCTAGAAAAGGACATAGTAGGAGCTATTTCACACTCAACAAAGATGAATCAACATTAATTTCTTGAAGGCCTTTCTAGATAAGACCTTGATTACATCCTCAACTAACTCCATACTATGCATATGTGTTTTTATGAATTCCTCTTAGGAAACATGGTGAATAATATCAAAAAAATGTACCAAATGTGCATTGGGGTAAGTTGGGAAAGGTCCACTTGACTTTGTAGCATGGGAAACTACATAAATTTTGTCATCATAACTAGCTCAAACTGCATCTACAATCTTAATAAGTCTAAAGAAGAATCTTTGAATGGTCTGGAGGATTCACCAAAAAAAATACTCTTCTCTTCTACTCCCTTTTTGGAGCTCTTATTTTAAGTCTTTTCCTCAACCTTCTACTCACCCATCTCCTTTTCCATATTCTTCATTTTATTCTTCTCTTCATCCTAAATTTTCTCCAATCATTTCTCAACATTTGGAATATTTGCATCATTTGTATCTCTAGTGTTTTGTTGAGCACTCTTCATGATCTCCACATTCATTATTATCTTTGGAAGAGAAGTATTTTCTAGATGATCATCTAAATCAATCTTTTCTAGAGGAGATTACATGATCTTCTTTAAGTCTTTAAGCACCTATGTTTTTTTATCCTTTGTATGCTTGATTAATCTCTTAATATCTTCTAGATCCTTTCCTATGAGGGTGTTAACCCCTTCCTTTGTTCTAAATCTCTATGAAGTGTTTGTTAAATATTTACTTTATCTTTAAATGGTAGGGAGCCACATATTTTTCCAAAGCTTCTTTTTGGGTCTTGGCTTCTATCAATATAGTTTCCCTGAGTTCTTTTGGAATCTTTTTCAAGATATCATCCAAGTGAACATAAAGTGTCATCATATGCAAAATAAATGCTTCTTCTATTATTACCTTGTCTATTGGAGGGTAATCTTTAAATACATGTTTACAATCATCCCTAGAGAATAATTGCTATCCAATGGCATTCACCAAAATCTCCAAGTTAAGGGTTGATAATTGGTATCATCCGAAGGGGTATCAAGAATCTTCTTCTTTTTCCTTTTCTTTATCCATCTCTACAAAAGTATCAATTGGAGATCCTTTGGTCTTCTTTCTTCCTTACAAGAGATTTTGTGGTATCCTCTTCCTCTTCCTTTTCTTCTGCTTCCTTCTTTGTGGTTTTTACTCTTTTCTTCACCAAAAAAATTTCTTTTTCTTCTTTCTCATCACTGTTGCTAAACCAATCTTCATCTAAAACCTAAATTCTGGAATAAAATTATATCTTTTTTCTTTATGTTTAGGTCTAGAGGTCTTCTTTTCAATGGATTTAATTTTTACAAGAGTTTTGGAGGAGATTATTTTTACCGATGGTAAGGGGATAAAAGAAGACATAGTAGCTCTTTTGTGTGCATGTCTACAACTTCCTTCTTTTAGTGGGTGGGGAACCAAAATCTTATGACACTCTGAGATAGTTCACCTTCTTGAATAGATTTCCTATTCTCTTCTCATGCCCTTTTTCAACTTTCTTCTTGGTCATTTTACTCATTAATTCCTCTATATTACCAAACCCTTCATCAAATCCTAAAGAATTTGTAGTAGTGTTTCAATGGTCTTATCCAAATTCTCAATAGTAACTTCATAGTGGAGCTTTGATAACCAACATGTCCTCTATTCTAAAACTTCAATTAGTTAGTGGCCCTTTCCCACCAATAAAGTGACTTCATTCTCATACTTTTGGAACAAATCGCAAGAGAATCATTCCCTTTCTTGCATCTCATTTTGAAAGTTCTTGATATAGGATGTTGTAAGTAGTGGTATCATTCTTACAAATCCTAATATGTTCCTTTATTTTTCTAGCATCGGGAATAAACTTATTCCATACCTTATCCTTTATTCCAAGGAGCTCATTCGAAAATAGATATTCCAAATAGATAATTAGAGACCAAAACCTGAACTAATATTTTTATTTCTTTGACCTTTCTAGGTTCTCCAATAGTTGCACCATTGGCAACTCCAACAGATCAAAAATTTCACCTTCACCCACCATCTTGTATGCCACATAAATGAATATAGCAGTTGCAAAACCCTCGTGATTTCAAAAGTGTATTTTGTGTGCAATACCCTTCAACATGTCCAAGACACCAAGATCCTTGATGTCTTAACTATCATGCTTCAATTAACAGAATGTACACCAGTTAACTTCTTAACTATATGATTCTTTAGAGACTTCAAAACTAAAATGGCTATGGAATTACATGGATGATTTAATTCCCTAATGAAATCTTTCATTATCTTCCATGTCCTATCTAAATACATCACATAGTCATGAATTTTGATCAATATGATTATGACCTAATCATGTTCGTACCTTAAATATGAAAAAATAGATGTCCAAACTCTCCTCCAAATGTACTTGTACTCCATATTGAATTTCTTCATGTCTCTCTCCACCCTATTTTTCCAAAAATCATTAATATCATATGGCTAATTACTATAAATGGCTCTTGAACCTATGCTTTAATATCTTGAATGTATACCACATCTACCAAAACCTGCAAAAATGCACTATCCTTATCTTTCTCCATTTCCACAAAAGGATGTGGTTCAAATTTAGGCCTAGGCTTCATTGAAGCGTGAATGGAAATAGGATTAGCCATATTCTCTTCAATTACATAGAACAAATATCATTGAAATGATAATTTATTCCTTTGAGAATATCACTACTAGGGGTTTGTGCACACTTCATAGCAAGAGAGCTCCTCCGTACAATGATGCTCTTCAATTTTCACAAGTCAAAGTAATGAAAATGAATGCTAAAATTAAAATGTAACATGTCTCTTGAAACCTTAAGTGTTTCACATTTAATGCATCTGATGTAGTACAAATAGACATCAAAAAATTGTTTCTTTGTATACATAGAGACCAAAAAAACCTTCACAAGTCTTTTCAAAGACTTGAAAAGCTATAGAATTTTCTCTAATATGTATTTCCTTCTAAATAATATCTAGCATACTAACCTTTAGGGGACTCATAAGTTTTTTAAATAAAAAACACATCTTAAATCTCTTTATTTAGTTTCCTATAGAAATATTTGCACCACCATGAGGTACATGAAATCATCCTTTGCCTTACTTTCTTCCTTCCCATCATACTTCTTGACCCATGTATTTTTCACATTCTCTTTTTATTGTTCTACATTAATCTTTTTCTAAGGAATATAGGTTCCTTCTTTCTTTCCTATGCAAAACCTAGCAATGTGTCATAGTTTCTTGCAATTATAACATGTAGGACCATTTTGTTGGCCACTTCCACTCATCAAATTAGATTTACACTCAACAACCTTATTTCCAAAAATTTTGCATGCATAGTAGTTACCATTGAAAGATTGAAGATTCCTACCATTTCTTACACCCATGAAACCATTCCTCATCATTATACTTTTGTACTCATTAGATTTATGTCTAAAATTATTGCAAGAATTATCAAACATTAAGTACTTTAGACCTGATCTAGCTTCTACATTCACTAGCTCTATGTCAAAACTTGTTTCCTGAAAAAGTAATTGCCATGAAAGATTGAATAGATAGTTTGAGGAGGAGTAGAATTATTCAAATTCTTCTTAAATTCAAGACTAGTGTGAAATATTGTTTATATTCATTTGTCTTCTTGTACTCATCATTGAACTTTTCCTTACCTTTTTCATCCTTGTTGGGAGTCTTATAATTTTCTCATTTATCAAAAACAAGACTACCTTATTTCTTAGATGGTTTCTAAAATCCCAACATTTCATCAAGAAAATCACTGCCACTTTTGAGTTCTAATCCCTTATCAATTTATTCTTTGTCATCTTTCAACTCCTTCCTTAAGGTGACAACTTCTTATTTAAACTTAGTGCATTCACTTGTTTTAACACGTAGCTTGGTTTTAAGATAAACAAGTCATATTTATTCTTCAAGTTGAATCTTTAGATGGACAATGGGGTGCAGGAAAGAAGATGCATCCACTTGAGGCAATACTTTTTAACTTAGTCATTTTTCTGATATCATACTTCAGGAAACAGGGTGAGGTTTTCAAAAAGTGGGGTAACGTTCCACTTCAGGACCCCAGGCCTTAAATCAAAACATCAACCAGTAGGATACGGGGTCCCAAGGCTAAATGGGGTCCCACTCAAAATAGGGTGACATTTGAAATGCTACCCCATTTAAGAATAGGGTGACGTTTCAAACGTGACCCCGTTTCGAAAACTATAATTTTTTTGGAACTATTATTCTCATTTTTACTAAGCGTGATCCCACTCTAGAGCTCTACCCCATTCTATTTTGGCCAAATCCCTTCAGGTGATGATGTTTTCAACTTTTTTTTTACTTTTAACGTCATTTTAAAAAAAAAAAATTTAGTATTATTTACTATTTTAAACTTTTTTTCTAATAAAATTTGTTTTTTTTTCCCTTCAGAGTTGCAACTCTTTGCTTGTTGTCTATACTACCTACACCTCTTCACTCACCATCTACACCACCATCATGTAGGTCTTTTTAAAAATATATTTAGTTTTATTATTATTTTTTTATAGTATTTATTCTTATTTTTATTATGAAAAATGCATGTATGTCAAATTTATTTAGTAAATTATTGTACATAAATGTTAAAATTAATTTAATAAATGTATTTAATTTTTCTTATATTTAGTATATATAGATGTAATTTTGTTTCTATTTTTTCTGAAAATGCATAAACCACACATGTACAATAGAAAATTACAACAAATGAGAAACCCACACCACATACCTGAAACACATAACTGTAATTGTAACCTTTAATTTTTAACACATAACAGAAACCCTAGTTAAGTCATTTTATAGAAACAGTAGGTAATCTGCATTAAACCGATTCCACTAGATCTTAAGAAAAAATATTTACATCCTAGAGACTCTAGACTGTAGCCCTAGTATGTATATTAACACATCTTAAGGGGTTGTAGGATCTATTATGACCCCTTAGTACTTATGAATGGGTCCTACCACCCCTTAAGACCACTTTGGCCACATTAAAATCCCTAAGGACCTCTTACGTACCATAAGAGGTCATAAGACCCATTAAGGACTACAAGTTTCTTTATGACCCCTTAACATTAACTAGTCAGTCCCACAACCTATTACAAACCTTAAGGGTTTCTACGACCTATTTATGACCACCTAGGATCAATTTGGACCCCTTAGGCCCTATTATGTATCTTAATGGATCTTAGTGGGTCGTATGATCCATTATGACCCCTTAGTACCTATGAATGGGTCCTCCCACCCCTTAAGACCCCCTAGGAAGCATAAGGAACCCAAATATATCATAGGAGCTATTATGACCCCTTAGAATCAATTCAGACCACTTAGCTCCTATTATGACCCCTTATTCTTATGAATGGGTCCTACCACCCCTAAGACCCTTTTTGAAGAATTAAATTCCCTTAAGACCTATTACGTACCCTAAGGGGTCATAAGACCCGCCATTAAGGACTACAAGTTTCTTACAATACCCATTAAGAACCCTTAACATTAACTAGTCAGCCCTACAACCCATTACAAATGTTAAGGATTTCTACGACCTATTTATGTCCACTTAGGATCAACTTTGACCCCTTAGGCCCTATTACATATCTTAATGGGTCTTAATGGGTCATATGATCCATTATGACCCCTTAGTACCTATGAATGGGTCCTCCCACCCCTTAAGACCCCCTAGGAAGCATAAGGAACCCAAAGGTATCATAGGAGCTATTATGACCCCGTAGGATCAATTCACACCACAGATCCTATTATGACCCCTCCATCTTATGAATGGGTCCTACCACCCCTAAGACCCCTTTAGATGGATTAAAAGACCTTAGGACCTATTATATACCCTAAGGGGTCATAAGACCCATCATTAAGGACTACAAGTTTCCTTATGACCCCTTAACATTAACTAGTCATCCCCATAACCTATTACGAATCCTAAGGGTTTCTACAACCTATTTATGACCATTTACAATCAATTTGGACCCTTAGGCCCTATCATGTATCTTAATGGGTCTTAATGGACCGTATGATCCATTATGACCCCTTAGTACCTATGGATGGGTTCTCCCACCCCTTAAGACCCCCTAGGAGGCATAAGGAACCCAAAGGTATCATAGAATCTGTTATGACCCCTTAGGATCCATTCACACCACTTAGCTCCTATTATGACCTCTTAGTCTTAGGAATGGGTCCTACCATCCCTAAGACCCCTTTAGATGCATTAAAAACCCTTAGGACCTATTACATACCCTAAGAGGTCATAAGACCCACCATTAAGGACTAAAACTTTCTTACAGTACCCATTAAGACCCCTTAACATTAATAAGTCATCCCCACAACCTATTACAAACTCTAAGGGTTTCTACGACCTATTTATGACCACTTAGTATCAATTTGGACCCCTTAGGCCCTATTATGTATCTTAATGGGTCGTATGATCCATTATGACCCCTTAGTACCTATGAATGGGTCCTCCCACCCCTTAAGACCCCCAAGCGAGTATAAGGAAACCAAAGGTATCATAGGAGCTATTATGACCCCTTGGGATCAATTCACACTGCTTAGCTCCTATTATGACCCCTTAGTCTTATGAATGGGTCCTACCACCCCTAAGACTTCTTTAGATGCATTAAAAGCCCTTAGGACCTATTACGTACCTTAAGGGGTCATAGGACCCACCAATAAGGGCTACAAGTTTCTTGCAATACCTATTAAGACCCCTTAACATTAACTAGTTAGCCCCACAACTTATTACAAACCCTAAGGGTTTATACGACCTATTTATGATCACTTAGGATCAATCTGGACCCCTTATGCCCTATTATGTATCTTAATGGGTCTTAATGGGTTGTATGATCCATTATAACCCCTTAGTGCCTATGAATGGTTCCTCCCACCCCTTAAGATCCCCTAGGAAGCATAAGGAACCCAAAGGTATCTTAGGAGTTATTATGACCCCCTAGGATCAATTCACACCACTTAGCTCCTATTATGACCCCTTAGTGTTATGAATGGGTCCTACCGCCCCTAGATCCCTTTAGATGCATTAAAATCCCTTCGGTCCTATTACGTACCCTAAGGGGTCATAAGACCCACCAATAAGGACTACAAGTTTCTTACAATACCCATTAAGACCCCTTAACATTAACTAGTCAGCCTCACAACCTATTACAAACCCTAAGGGTTTCTACAACCTATTTATGACCACTTAGGATCAATTTGGACCCCTTGGGCCCTATTACATATCTTAATGGGTCCTAATGGGTTGTATGATCCATTATGATCCCTTAGTACCTATGAATGGGTCCTCCCACCCCTTAAGACCCCCTACGAAGCATAAGGAACAAGAGCTATTATGACCCCTTAGGATCAATTCACACCCCCTAGCTCCTATTTTGACCCCTTAGTCTTATGAATGGGTCCTACCACCCTTTAAGACCCCTTTAGACACATTAAAAGCTCTTAGGACCTATTACATACCCTTTAGATGGATACATTATTTAGATGGATAATGTATGTAATTATTATAATGCATTAATGTAATGATGTTAATATTTAATGTAATGTCCCTACTATGCACATGTACTAGATATGCATGATGTAGATGGATGCCTGTGTGATGTTTCTTAGATGTTTATCTATGGATGTTTAAATGGATGCATTTTTTACATGGTTAATGTATGTAATTATTATCATGCATTAATGCAATGATGTTAACTATTAATGCAATGTCCCTAATATGCAAATGTTCTAGATATACATGATGTAGATGGATATGCAAATGTAGTAGATATACATGATGTATATGGATGCATGTACGATGATTCTTAAATAATTATGTATTGATGTTTAGATGGATGCAGTGTTTAGATGGTTAATGTATGCAATTATTATCATCCATTAATGCAATGATGTTAATTATCAATGTAATGGCCCTAATTCATGCAAATGTACTAGATATACATGATGTAGATGGATGCATGTGCAATGTTTCTTAGATTTTTGTGTATGGATGTTTATATGGATGCATTGTTTAGATAGTTAATGTATGTAATTATTATCATGCATTAATGCAATTATTTTTTCAATCTAATATGTTAAATTGTTAAATATGAGTTGGATAGAGTAGATTTTATTATAATTATGATCTTGTTATTTAATCTTTACAATTATGGTCGTTATATGTTTGAAATTTAAA
Organism: Thuja plicata; assembly: GCA_018584345.1. Taxonomy (NCBI): domain Eukaryota; kingdom Viridiplantae; phylum Streptophyta; class Pinopsida; order Cupressales; family Cupressaceae; genus Thuja; species Thuja plicata. The sequence goes on from MU224968.1 coordinate 3,967,750, forward strand.
TATTTCAATTTTATGCGCATGGTATATTTTGTGCACATCATCATGGATGAATTTAATATCGATGATTTGATTAATCATGGTCCAGATCCTCCACCTCCACCTCAACCCCCACCCCCACCTCCTCCTCCACCTCCACCACAACCCAATCCGAATGATTTAGAACACTTCAAAGCGTTAGTTGATGAGAATGTAAATTCTATTGTTGGACACATTAATTCTCTCATAAACCAACCATTTGTTCCCCCACATGTGCACCGATACATTTCTACAATGAAAAGGATTATAGATTCTATGAGATCCATTGATGGGGATCTTAATGGGTATAATTCTTGGAGAGAGGAGATGAGGCAATATTATGTTGATGGCCTCTCCTACCAAAAAATTAATGAGTTAAAATTACAACGAACACAATTGATCCTTATTTCATTAACCCAAAAATAAATAATCCCATCCATAATAAAAAAATGCATATGCATGAGGTTGTGTAGACATTATGGAATGGTAAACAATTTTTTGAGTCATTGGTGGATGTGTTTTGATCACCCCCCATGCAAACCAAGAAGTGCCCTTTTATTTTTTGAAAAAAATATATGTTGAGTTTGTGTTGGGTAGAAAACCCAACTACTTTGACATTAGATATTTATAGGGGGTTGGTATTGGCATGCCTCAAAATAGGCAAGGGGCCAGGATTGACCCTAGGATACCTGTGCCACCCGCACCTCTCTTGGATCCTCTCACCCTTGTATTACTTGTTCCATTTTATCATCAGTCCATGATCTCAACACTTGGATCATTGAGCCAGTTGACTACCAGCCTCAAGGAGCAGTCCACACAGATTTCAAGTCCTACAACAAAGCCTCATCTCTACACAAATTGCAATGAGATGTGTCATGGTCCTTAACGTCAGGAGGGCAAGGCTACTTCTTCAACACATGGAGCATCACATCAATTTGGATCATATGTGGACATGCTCAATACTAGAGACCATCCTCTCAATCACCAGGATCCATAGGTACATATACGTTCTCACCTATATTTCTTTTTAATTTAATTTGAACACATGTATAATTTTTTATTTTTTTAGATCATATTCAATGTGAATTTAATTTATTGAAAATACATGTATGTATGTCCTTATGAACAGACTATGGGTGGAGAGCCATCGAGCTCAGCACTAGATGGGATAATTTTTTCCTTGACGCCTTTTGGAAAATCTCATTGGGTATAATTAGAGAAATCAAGAGATTAGTGAAGTAAATTTTAAATTTTTCCTTCAATTAAGTCTTAAACCCATACATTTCTAAAAAATAATGTATTGTAAAACAAGGGGCCCACGATCCACTGAGACACACTATGCCAAGTGGTCCACCACTATCCTTTGTACTAGATGCCGAGCCACCAGAGGTAATTTACTATCAGTAATATTTTTTAATATTTAAATTCAAAATTTATCAATGATTTTCCATGTATTAAAGAACAATTTAACCCCTTTGTACAAATTAGTGTAATTTCCTACACAATTAAATTTGTGAATCTTTGTATATGTAGGTCGCTGCTGGCAATACCATACAGAGTGAGTCCCAAGAGGGACCAAGATAAGAAATGGATGTCCAAGAGGTAATTTTAAATTGCTCTTCTCAATTTTATATAAATTATAATAAAATATTAAAAATCATTTTTTATAGTATTGATGTTGATCATTTCATGCAGATAGAGTCCCAAGAGGGACATCACCATGAGACAGGTCATGATGTCCACCAGGACATTGGAGGAGACACACAAAATGACATGGTAATAAGTTCTTCTCAAGAGTCAATTTTTATAAATGTTATTAAAGTTATTTTTTAAGATAATTTTGAGTAGTTTAAACATTGAATTCACGTATATATATTAGAGCCATTAAATTTTTTAATTATGGTGCTTTTTTAATAGAGTCATTCACATGGTCTTAACTCACGTGGACTAAAGAGGACTTTGGACTTCAAGGATGCTTGATTTCATGCATATTCTATATTATATACACTTGATGTTTTATGTTACAAACACTTGATACTAGGACACTTGATATTTTATATTATATACACTTGATGTTTTATGTTATGAACAATTGATACTAGAAACTTAATATTTTATGTTATGGACACTTGATTTTAGACACTTGATATTTACATGGGTTTTATTTACATGATTTATTTGATGAACAATTTATGTATATATCTATTGTACACAATTTGGAAATTGAAAATGACAAAAAGAACAAGATATAAGACAGTGTGAAAATTAAAAGCTTCTCAATTTTCAAGATAGAATGAATGAACATGTCCATGGTACTTTTAATAATATAATAATATAGGTCTATGCAATAATAAAAAGATTTAGGTCATCAACAAAATGTTGGATGATATCAATTTTGGTTACTCATCATGTTGTTGATATTCATGTTTTGTCACTGATGTTAACATATTGTTATATTATGGTGACTGATCAGGAAAGTGATTTCCTTTTAAGTAATTTACCTTTCTACAAAGTGATTTCTAAAATTTTTTGAGTCTTATTTTTGGCCAATTTCTTGACCGACATGTTCTAACCCTAAAGCAACATAAATTTGTATAAATTGGCTTAGGGTTAGGGTTTTATTATTATGTTGTATGTTTTACAATGGTATTGAGCTGTGAGGGATCTGCACATTGCAATCTGATTAGAATAATATTGGACTTTTCTGTTTGGTGGATGTAGCCCAGGGATTGGGTGAACCACGTTAAATCTTTGTGTCTTGTGTTGTCTTTTGGGTTGGTTTTTTATTCTCTGTTATAGATTATATTTATGCATGTAGCTGTTATTTTTGCCTTGTTAATCCTAACAAGTGGTATCAGAGCTACGGTTTTTTTTAGTTATCCTCTACAGGAAGGTCTCACGGTTGAGTGGGAGTCTCATGATCAAGTGGGAGTTATGGCAAACAAGGGTAGGTTGAAGGTTAAAATTTTTAATGGGCATAACTTTCAGTTATGGAAAATGCAGATGGAGGACTATCTCTATCAGAAGGATTTATGGAAACCTTTGGAAGGAGTGTCCAAGAAAGATCCAGCTATGTCTCAGGAGGATTGGAACATTCTAGATATAAAGGCACTGGTTAGAATTCACTTATGCCTAGCTCAATCGGTGTTTTTTAATATTAAAAAATCAACAAAAACTAAAGAGTTGATGGAATCCCTAGCAAAGTTGTATGAAAAGCCTTCCTCTTCGAATAAGGTATTTCTTATGAAGCATTTATTTAATATGAAGATGGTAGAAGGTGGGTCAGTGAATGAACATTTAAATGAGTTTAATACAGTTACTAGTCAATTATCCTCTGTGAATATTAATTTTGATGAAGAAATTAGGGCTCTCTTGATTCTGTGTTCTTTGCCAGAAAGATAGAATAGCTTGATAATGGCCGTTAGTAACTCTGTTTCTAACATGAGCACCCTAAAATTTGATGATATTATTGGTGTTATTCTAAGTGAGGAAATTCATAGGAAAATCTCAGGTGTATCTACATCATGTAGTGTGTTGAATGTAGAAGGTAGAGGCACAACAAGAGATAGAGGAAACAACTCTGGAAATCATGGGAAATCATGAGGAAAGTAAAAGGGAAAGAGGTCTCAATCAATAGGACCTAGTGATTGTTGGTACTATGGAAAACTAGGTCATAAGAAGAAAGATTGCTGGTCTCGGAAAAATAAATGAGACAAACAAGAAGGTGTTGATGGGGTTTTGCTGACCGGGTCCGCTAACAGTCATAAGTTGTCACCGGGTTCCGGGGAAACTGGCCAACTCCGCCTACAAAGGTTGTCCGGGAAAAATAATTTCTCCGGGCCTTAAGGCACCTGGGTGTTGGGTCATGATGGTGCGGGGCTCAGTTGGGAGAGGTGACTATTTTCGAGGGGGATAGCTGGTTTCTACAACTCATCTTCTCCGGAGATTCGATCAAAGTGAGGTTTTCCCAAGCGTTTTATACTTAGCAAATAAAGCGAAAAAGATCCTGCAGGGTTAGAAGCATTTCATCTAACTACAGTCATGCTGAAATGTCTGGAACATCAATAATACTCTGATAAACTATACTAAATACCAAAGAAATACATAACCATCAGCTAGCATTTTATCAGTAGCGGGAGTAAAGAGGTCGTTAATCTACTTTAACATACCAGAGTAGAAGACATAAAGAATATCAAAACATGAAATACCATTAACTCAGAAGCAAGAATGCCAACAACATCATTGCCAAGAATTCTTCCTTCTTTATTAATGTTCCTTCCAGCAAGCACTGGTGCGTGATACATTGGTGGCTCCAGGGGAGCATCTAACTATTGAGAACAGAACAATGGAGCATTGAGCTCTGCAACTAAATGAGAAATTACTTTGCTATTGCTATGGACAAAAAAATCATCAATTTTGCCAACCCTTAGAAATGGGCCAATCTTCCTATTTATACAACTCTTCTAACCCTAACCCTATTCACATCATGCCTTAATAAAATACAATATCTGGGGGCCGGTACTACTTCTGCCACCCTACAAAAGACCTGGAGATGGAATAGGTCTGCCATGTTAGAAGAATAAGATAAGAATATACATCAGAAGAATCGATCTTGAGAAGAGAGCCAGAAAGGAGAAAGGAAGGAAGTAGGTCCCTCGAGGACTGAGGCTACATGCCTCATAAATGCGAAATGCGGTGCCCTATCTCCAATGTGCTAGATATACCTCTGAGCGGCACCTCAAGAAGACCACCCTGTTAGAAACCAACCGCTGAGTCAATGCCTCTTGATGTGGCAAACTACCTTCTGACATTCTTTATTAACCACTTCTAAAAGTGACCAATCGACCTCGGGGACCGGGACACAGATCACTTTAAAGAATACAAAATTTTTGGATCCAGGACTCCGGGATCCGGGAACTTTCCTCCCAAAAAGAATAAAGAATACTCAACACTTGAGTTCTCCCCGGCCCCCGGAGAAAAGCTCAAGGTTGTTTATTATCGTTGAAGGCCTATAGGAGGCGAGAAATGCCATCCTCATCTACATTCTTCAGGCTGGCCCTTCTATGCCTGGCCACTTCAACTTGTTCCCCCAGGTCTGGAACATTTCCTTTAAATTCATCTGCCATCTTTGCAACGTCATGACCCTTAAGTATCATCTTGGTTAGTTTCGCCATCTGGGCCCCATCTATCCCCTTCGGGGATTGATACCGGGATTTCATTATTTCATCAAAACTCCCCAAAACTGAATCTTCGGGGGTATATGTGTCTGTACTAAGGGGATCAGCCCTGGGAGCCTTTATCACAAAAGACCTGTATAAATTAGAAGAATACTTTACAGTGTTTACCTTCTCTTGCAAGGACTCTACCAGTTGCTTGGTCACCTCCAATGTGAGGTCAAGTCTAGAGTGCTGAGTTCTTACAAAATCAAATGATTCCTCACCTAGAATTCCAGATTCAGAAATTATGTCTTCTCCCAAGGTAAGGAGCTCTTCGAGCTCCACCTTCCATGCTTGGTAATTTTTGGCGTCACTCTCCCATTGCTCAATAAGTGCTTTCGCTTGATGAATAACCTACCAGGCCGTGTATAAATCTGGGAGAGTGGATGCCAGGAAATGTCAGGTGTTTCCTATCTGCAGGGCGATCCATTCGTCCACTGCCTGGGCCTTCTTTTTTATCATTTGTAGGGAGTCTATGTCACTCTGCGGCAATTCTTCTGAGGTGGAGGCCTCCGGAGGAGCGGTGTTGATTGGTCAAGCCAGCTCAGTAAGCAACCCCACAAGGTTGGCATTCTTTTCCTTTTCAGCTTTGAGCCTCTGGGCTTCCTTTTTGTATCAGGCCTTAACTGCCCTTGCTACTTCCTTCAACAAATCTATCTCACCCTGCTTTCCCCTTTTGCCTAGGGATACCTCTGCAACATTGTAGTCTGCGGGATCTGTGGTTGCTTCATCGGGGTCTAGGGGAGGTGTTGCCACAATGGCAACTATTTCTCTGCCCCGCCCAGTTAGAAGAGTGTGAACTATCCGGGCTTTCTTTGCCTTCGGCAGGGCCTGAACTTGGGCCATCATTTCGGCCAGGGAGAGAGGAATCACCGGAGCGGACTGAGCTTTTCTCTTCTTGCTCTCAACCAGCCACTGAGGGGGGAGGGGTGGCCTTCCTACCAGAGTTTGTTATCCTGATTCTTTCCCTGTATCCGGTGGCTGTTGCTCTGCGGTGGCATGGTCCTCATCCGTTCCTCTCCCTGCCTCAACTTCTTCTGCAGCAATATTTCCTTTTTCAATCTCCATCTCCTCAGCCTTGTCCTATATTTCTATTGCTAAGTCTCGACCTTGGCGGGCTTCTTCAGGGATTTATTCTTCAAGCTTCTCTTCTTCTTTCTATTCTGCTTCTTGTTGTTCTTCTTGTCTTTCTTCTACCAGGGTTTCTTCCTCTGTTGGTAGTAGGGGAGGTACCGGGCCAAGATTTAGAGTTTGGGCCGTTGTGATAACCTGCCCGAAGGTGGCTCCTATGAGTGGCCCTTGGAACGTGGCGGCTGGGTTTACAGTTATTCCTAGAGGTCTGGTTCCCCCAGCAGATGCCATTTGTTTTCTTGGATTTGGTTGGTCCACTCCCAGACCTTGTATCTCTTGAGCCCCAGAAATAATTTCTGGTTCCGGCTCTTTTTCTTCTACCTCCTGCTCTTGTTCTTGTTCTTGTTCCTGTTCCAAGTCTTTTGGGTTTGTAGCCTCTTATTCTTTCTCTGGGACTTCCGTCCCTGCTTGTGTATCATCCCCTTGCAAATTCCTGAATTCATCGGTTGCAAATACATCATCAAATTCTTCTTGCAGAGGGGGACTGGATGGGACCTGTACAGGCTCTGTTTCTTTCTCTGGCTCTGGGGAACAGGAAGAAAGGATCCCTATTTCTCAGGGGAGGGATGTCTCTGGAACTGGTACCGGCTCTGCCTTGGCTTTTTTGATGTACTTCCTCTTCCTCTGGGTGATCAAAGGTGGCCCCGCATCGGCTATTGCTGCCACCTCCATGGGATCCACCCCCATTGCCTTCACCATTAAGGCTGCCAGCGATGGGGAGGAAGGGGGATGAATTGGTCTAGCCATGAGTGTGGGAGTGGCCAGCCTTGTTATTAATTACTCCCTCATCTACTGGGAGGCTGCCACAGATTGCTTGATCTGCTCCTGTATAGGGAATTCTTGCGCAAGAGGGGTCGTGTCTATCCCTTCTCGCTTATCTGCCCCTTGCGAAGAAGCCCCGGCCCCCGGGGTCAATTTGGGTCCTAGCTATGGTGTCTTCTTTGGCACCGGTCGGGGAGCTTGGCGAGTACTCCTGGGGCATACCCTCTTGAAATAGGCATGACTTCGCTCAACCACCTCCCGAGTGAAATCCTCAATCATAGGCCCCTCCTGGGTGGCCCAATCCATTGCTGGCAGAGCCAACTTATCGATCCCCTCGGCCTTGTACTGGGGGTCGATGGTGGGGGTGGTGTCTGAGAAATTCTCTAGGAACCTCCAGAGTCTCAATAGTTGCATCATTCTAGCCGTCATCCTGACATAGTGCTGGCTTCACACCTCCATGTCATCTTGATAATCCGCCCGGAAATCCTCCATGTGTATTTGATGGGGCTCTGAAGCCTGGGGCATTGCCATTGCTATTTTCCCATGCGGATCAAAGTTCTTCCGCGCTAGGTAGAATTCCTGCAAGTTATAACTTTTCAGCTCATTATCTGCCTCCTTTGCGGCAGCCAGACTGCAGGTGTAGTTCCCACAGGTGATTGGGAACGGGACGTTGGGGATCTTCTTGAGGGTAAAGAAGGTGTGCAACTCCATCATTTGCCGAGAGTATTCCAACAGCACAATCTTGTCCCCGCAATGCCCGGGCAACAAGTAGGGTTTCCCGGAGAAGCTGATGACCCTAATGTATGTATGTTGCTGGAACTAAATATAGTAGTGTCCATAACTACTAACTAGCTTCAATGCCTCAGTGGATAGGCGATATCTAGCATCCTGGGTGGGTGTAAGCAAATGGTAGTAAACGAATGCATCGTTCACCCGGTAGAAACTGGGGAAGCTGGCCTCCCATTGAATTATTGGGAAATGGTCCCACGGTGCTTTTTACTCTGGGCCAATCCCGAGCACGCCATCTATAAGTAGGCCGTTGGAATGGGGCCTCTGTTGTGCTAGGGCCCAGAAAACGTAAGAAGACATATAGAACTTCTTGTTCTTATCCACCTGGAGGAACTGGGAGTCGACATGATTAGAGATTATTGCAGCCCAGTCAAAGAGTTCTCCCTTGGTGGAGATGCCGAGGAGGAAATAGTACATCCATTTGGAAAATTCCTAGGTGGAGGGCTACCCAAATACCCAGGCCAATGCTATTATCCCCATCTAGATGCTCTCCTTGAATTCAGAGTGGGATATTTCTATCTTCATCCTCTTTGGGGCCTTAAGCCAGTGGGTATTCATGTACACCCGAGAAGCATCCTCCAGTTGAGTAAACTGGTCCAAGGCATCAGCCCTTGTAACTACTGTGGCTCTATCGAATTGTGGGACTCCTAATCCCGCCCGGAATGTGTCTGGGTCGAGGGATACCAGAGGAGTGGGGTATCCTGTAGGTTTTGTGGCTGCAAGCATAACAGCCCAAACAGAGGAGTTGTAGTTGGCAGCCAGTGTTAAGATGAGCTCCGGAGACTGCACAGAGCAAGGGAAGCAAGCTGCCCAGAGGAACCTGGAACCTCTGACGTTAATCACTAGTTGATCTCCTACTTGTCGCTGGATGTGCATCACGTTTACCAAGGCCTGCATCTCTACCCATGTTCTGACGCTGGTGTTAGTTATGAGTTTAATCTTGGACTCAATCTTTGAGCCTATGATGATGTTGTTCTGTACGTACTTCATGGTGAGGGGTAGTTTCTCCAGGGCCCTCTCCATCTTGGACTTTGTCGCTACCCTGGTTTCTGTCGCTGTTGGTAGTTCTAGACTTCTGGGAGGAGACGATGCAGACACTTCAGACATGTTTGGAAGATGAAGTCTGGGAACCTACAAGGCAAAGCGACCGTTAGAATATTTTCATCAAAATAACTATTCTAAGGTCCGGAGATCTTACCATCGTGGTGCTTGCTTTCCTGAATTGTTAGTATCATGCAAAGGTAACTAAAAAGCAAAATATCGCAACTTAGGATGTTCATCATACATCCAGGTCTGGAAAATTTTATCACGCTTGGCAAAGACACAGGATGGATGGTGGTAAGAGGCCCAAAACCTAGAGAAATGACTGTTAGCAAGGATGTATGAAAAGGTAAGTTGTCAAGTCCACATGGACGCCACATGCGTTGGCATTAGATGGATGCAATGGCGATGACGGCGGATCCAACTATCCAAACACGCAAAAAGGGAAAGCCACTTGGCTGGAATTGATTGCGTGCATGGGATGTAAATGAGGTTCTGACAGAATTCATGGAGGAGAGAGAAAACTGCCTGTTTGAAACCGGCCGAGAGTCAAGTTTCAAACGGGTGGTTTTCTGCCTCGAAATGAGTTTGAAGGCGGAAAAATAGGAGCAAAGGTGACTCGACCAGCTTGTCAAGCCACCTGGAAGGATATACATAGAGCTGAGGGATATACACATAGAAACAGGGAGATATATCAAGACTATATTACAACTATATTCATATATACCTGAATATACAATGCGGGATGGCGCTCGCAGGAAAACCAGACGAGGCAGAAACATATATACAACTTATCTACATATTTACACTATTTATAGAAACAACTTCTATGTAGAGGGCGGAAAACCCTCTGGCAGAGCCGACCCACCAACGGGCAGCAAAACTAGAAGACAACGGACCAGACAAGACAGAAAAGCAAAACAAAACAAGACGAACAAAAGTAAGAAAAAAACCAAAGAAAGCCAGAGAAATGGGAAAACAGGAACACCAACCTGAGAACGCAGAAGGCAGAGAAAAGGAAGGGTTACTACAGGAGCTCTGCAATAGTTCGAGTTGTCAATCGGTCAGAATCACCACCACAAAGCACTTGCACTTGCCTGAGAATGATAAAAGATGTTAAGCGTTGATTACCACAAACTCTCTGCAAATGCTCTGTTAATCACTTTGAAATCGCTCTTTTATTCGCTCTAAGTGCTTGAAGGTTTTAATCGCGGTGAATGTGAAAGTGACAGATAATTTCTATTTATACCCACGGTAAAGAGGCAATCCTTCTCCTTCCGGCGATCTCTGGATAAGAAAAATCTCCAGACTCCGTGCCCGGGGATTCTTCGTGATAATATCCTTAAGAACATCATGACGAACAATCTCGGAGTCCAGAATCTAGTTTCCAACAAAAGGAAACCTTTAGGACCAGAGTCCCAGAGACGGAAAGAAAACAAACAAGACACAACGCCAGGGAAGAAAACCTCAGAGAAAGAAAACAAAAAGGGAAAGAAAGACAAGGCAAGGCTGCAAGAAAAAAAAACAAACAAAAAAAGGGGGACCCAACATTTTGCACACAAAATGTAGGGATGGGGATGCAGGGCATAATAAATGGTGACTATCTGGGATGAATTCCAGAGCGCATTTGAGAACTATAGAATCTCTGGTTAGCAGAACTGGAACAAGCCGTCCATCAGAGCGCCTGACAGGAAAAGAGCAACATTTGAGAGAATCCAACCACGCAGGAGTCAGTCTGTAGTCCTTCATCAGTGGTGTAGTGCGTGCTTTGGAAGAAAATCAAGCCGATGACCTCTAAGAGGAAAAGAGAAGAGGTACTAATCATACCGAACTAGTCATCAATTGCTCGTTTCCCCCAGAGGCCGGAGTTTTACCCCGCTTTTCCTCTTTTGTTATCTCGTTCATTTCTGGGTGGGGAAGGCGGTACTTCTTTCACCATTAAGCTTAAGCTTAGCTAATTTTAATGGTGGTACTTCTTTCACCTATCCACCTATGCTTTGATGTTTGAAGAGAGGATAAAACTCTGGACCCAGGGAGAATTTCTTTAGATTTTAGACCTGGGTCAATTAATTAGTACAACCAATCTATCCTCGGTGTGTCCGATTACTTGTTCCTTATATTATTATTTTTTTCATTGATCGCGAGATTTTCAGAGAGAACACCCAATGTAGATTCCTCAAAAATGTGCCATAACCCATGAAATGAACTCCGGAGACCGGACCAGCTCCACCATGCTAAAGATAGATTCTAAAGTTCATCCATGTCGTAGACATTGTACTGGAGGCCAAAGTTATGCAAAGCATTCCAATTCCTGCAAGACAGAACAAAACACCGGGACCAAAAGAAAACCAAAAACCAAAACAAAGATGGCAAAAGAGGACTGCCCCGGAGGACGGTCGACAAGGCTATTTACAAGGCAGGGTACCTCGCATGAGGCACCCGAAAGAGATATTTACAAGTGGAAGGCTTTACATATAATACAACTTAGGACGAACTTACGCTACTTGAAATAGTGTTTGGGAAACTGTCCATTAACAGGCAATGCGATAGGTTCCCCAGTCAAAGTGTTGAGGTGGTAAGTGTTTGCCCCACAGATTTCTGATATCAAGTATGGTCCGAGCCAGAGCCGCTGGAACTTGGTGTGCTTTCCTTTCTTCTCCCGGGCCTTGTCCCATAACAGGACCAAATCTGAGATCTAAAAAGCCTTATATTGGGCTCTTCTATCAAACCATCTCTTTACCACTGCTTGATGGTGCGTGAAATGTTCAAGAGCTATGTCTCGCTGTTCTTCCATTCGCACTAGGTTCAAGAGCTGAACCTCCATGATGTTGTCCCTGTTGCTAAATTCCTGCATGAACTATAAAACTGGGATCTGTAAGTTGACTGGGAATACAGGATTCTGACCATAAACCAGATGGAATGGGGATGTTCCCAGGGCGGCCTTGACGCGAATGCGATCCACCCAGAGGGCAAATTTCAGCTTTTGGTGCCAATCCCGGGGATTTTGCTCTAGCAAATGTTTGATCACTTCAAGTACATTTTTTTTCATGGATTCAACAATGCCATTTCCCTGGGGATAATAGTTGCTGGAGAACTTCAGAGTGATTTTTTGATTGTAGGTCCATTCAAGTAACTGTGCTAAAGAAAACGCCAAACCATTGTCACATACCAAAGCAAAGGGCATCCCAAATCTTGTGATGATGTTTTCTTCTAAGAACTTGATAACTACGTCCACCATGTTATTTTTGCAAGGTATAGCTTCAGACCACCGAGTGCAGTAATCAGTAGCAGTAAGGATGTATCCGTGGTTGGCAGATGAGTTGGGGTTTATCTCCCTGATGAAGTCGAACACCCATTGGGCAAATAGTCTAGCCTCGTAGACTAGTTGTAGAGGCATGGCTGGGTTACGCTCATGATGCGCTGTAGTTTGGAAAGTATGGCATTTCCTGACATGAGTGTACACATCTTTGAATACACGGGGCCAATAGTATCTGGCCCGAAGGATCTGATGGGTAGTGGCGTTAGCTGAGCCATGCCTGGTTCCAAACTGTCCGTGGAATTCATCAATTATTCTTACAGCTTGGTCTCTATCGATGCACCGGAGGTACACTCCCTCATAATTTATGCGGTAAAGCACAAAGTTTTTGATCATGAAGTGTGCGCTTTTCATCCGTAGAGTGTGGCATTTGTGGGGAGGTAACCCCTCTAGACATTTATTGTTTAGCAACAAGTATACCAAATTGCTATACCACGGATCTTGGGTAATGGACTCCACTATGTAAGTTTGGCATTCTATGCGGGGAGTCTCTTCTGCCATTGCCCGACTTAGTCCTTGGCCTCAGACCATTTTCATGGGCTACATTTCTAAGTCATATTCCTAGAGGATGGCCATCCATTTCTCCCATCTCTCACCCAATTCACTCTGCATTAGCAGAGATTTGACGGCCTGGTCCGGAATGATAGCATGTACTTTTCTCTAGAGAATATAATGCCAGAATTTCTTCACGGCCTGAACTAGAGCAAAGGCCTATTTTTCTAGTGGTGAATACTGAACTTCGGCGTATTTAAAGGGGGAACTCATGAAAGCTATTGGTCATTCCTCCCCTTCAACCTTTTGGGTCAACACTGCCACAGCGGAATGTGGCAAAGAAAATGAGTAAATGTAAAATGGAAGGGAATAGTCTGGACTAGCCAGGACAGGTGCTTCCATGATTGTCTATTTGATTTGGGCGAACGGCCACTTTGCTTCAGGACTCCACTCAATCTTGGTATCCTTTTTCATCATCTCATTGAGTGGTTTAACTATTTCTGCGAATCCTGTGATGAATCATCATACGAAGTTGATCTTTCCAAAGAAGGATCACATCTCTTTCTTGCTGCCAAGCATCTGTAGATTCAGCAACGCCTCAACTCTATCAGGGTCTATGGATATACCCTTCTCAAAGACAATATGCCCAAGCAACTTCCCCTCGGTGACCCTGAATATACACTTCTTGGGGTTGAGGGATATTCCATACCGGTGACATCTCTCACAAATCTGAGCGAGGTGGGCGGGATGATCACGCCTGTCCCAGGAGAAGATGGTCAAATCATCCATGTAGATGATTATGCACCGATTTATGAGGCCTTCAAACATGATGTCCATAGCCTTTTGAAATGTAGCCCCTGCATTGATCAGACCAAAGGGCATTCTTCTATACGCAAACATTCCCCACTTAGTGGTAAATGTCATTTTCTCTCTGTCCTCATACTTGACCATGACCTGGTTGTATCCCGAATATCCATCTAAGAAGGACATCATCTGAGATCCGTTTACTACCTGCAACACCTCATCCAACGAGGGGAGAGGGTGATTATATTTTTTAGATGCCTTGTTCAAATTTTGGAAATCCATGCAAAGGTGGCTCTCGCCGTTCTTTTTCCTTACAGGGACCAGGTTGGCAACCCACGTAGTGTGCCGAATTGGGAAGATTATCCAGGCTGACAGCATTTTTTCCACCTCTTGACGGATCAGAGGCTCTATCAAGGGGTTGACCAGTCTTTTCTTTTTCCGGAAGGGCTTAGCATCAGGCTTCATGGGTATGGTGTGGGTCATGATGGATGTATCATATGTTTTCAAGTCTTCATAACCCTAGGCAATTACATCAATGTATTCTTGGAGAACTGTGAGAATATTTTTCTTTTCCTCAAGGGAGTAGGAGGTACCACTGTGAATGATCTTTTCTTCACCAGGCTGGCCGATGTTAACCTTTTCAAACTTCCCCCCCTCAGGGGATGATGACACCTTCTCACGGGCCTGAGGGTCTGAATCAAAGATTCATTCTAGTGCAACCATCCCCTTTGGGATGGTGTTTGTGGGTAGGTCCATGATCCCATCATCTTCATCACCCTACCCAGTATCATCGTGGTCTCATTCCTCCACTATCTGGTCTTCAAAGACACCAACATTCGCCATGAAGGCTAGGATGTGTTGATCGTCTTCAAAAACCTGAAAGTTTGTGACATTATCTGGGATGGAGGGGGTGTGGACCATCTCAACTGAAAATCTCTGGAGTCGTGAGCCAGCCATCGGCTCAAGTGTGCTGGCAGAAATGGCAAGGGCATCCGGGACATAGTTCCATCGCCGGGGAATAAGGTCGATGCCGAAGGCATCAAAATCTTTAATAAGGCTCCAAGTCCGGTTGCGGTAAGCGGCCAGCCTTTTGTCATAACATGTGTATTGACTCCAAACTTTTTTAACAATCAACTCTGAATCACCCAGAGCCCGGAGGCGGGTGATACCTTTCCTTAATGCAAATAAGAGTCCAAGGACCAAAGCCTCATACTCTGTGACATTGTTTGTACATTTGAAATACAGCCTGTAGGATGTGAGGAAGGATTTCCCTCATGGGTTGATTAATTCTACCCCGGCCCCACAGCCTTGTTTGGATCAGGACCCATCGAACTTAAGGGTCCATAAGTCATTGTTCGCAATCTGGGGTTGAGGAGGGGTATTTTTGGATTCTTGCTAGGAGACTTAGGGGGTATCTCCTAGACTATCGGTGTGAAAGTGGATTTTACCTCCAGATGCATTTGGGTTTGGGATTCCCGGGGAGATGGCACTAAAGGAGTGTATCCCACAGGGACACTGGGTCCCGGGGAATCAATCACAGGTTGCTTGTTCCAGAGGGTATCAAGGTGCTGGTTAACGATCGAAAGACATGGTCCACACTCAAGTTCTAAATGTTTCTGGTAGTGTACTTGGCACCAAGTGCCAGACAGGAGTGTGGCCAGGGTTGCTGTGGAGTCTTGAGAGTCTACCTTAGTTCTCATTTTCTCTTTGAGGTCTTGGGCTCTCTGTAGTACGACAGACTCTTCTCCGGGGATAAAATCGAATGTTAGGATTTCAAAAGGTTTGTACACCCCCAGAGAAGTCTCAGAGAAAAAGACCTCATTGACCCTTCCAACTTTGGTAAGGGCCTGTTTCATCCGGGGTTCTCTTTCGACCTGGATCTTATTTGATTCTCCTTCCCACGGAAGCCATAGGTGGGTGAAGTCGGTCGAAAAGTATCCATTCAAGGACTTAGACCAATTCCAACTTAGTAACATCCTGTAAGTCTCTGGGATGTCCACCACTTGGATGTCAATAATGCTGGCTATCCTGGGGTCCTGGATAAGATGTATCTGGACATTCTTCAATTCCCCCACCATTTTTACAGCAGTCTTATCCAGCTGGATTACTGTGCCATTAGACGGGGTGGGGTGGAATCCAAGCTTCTGACAAATAGACAAGGGCATGATATTACCCAAAGCCCTGGAGTCTACTAGGAAATTGTGTATATTTTTGCCGTGGATATTCAGGCCTAGTAAGAAGGGAGGATCCTCATTATTTCCCCAGAAGACAGTCGTGTTAGCATCTTCGAAGGAGATAGTCTTGGGTGGGTGGCTAACGGCTTCCGGGTTCCCTAAGAGCTTTAGAAGGGATTTCTTCTACTTGGGACAGTTCAAAAAAACCTCCATCAAGGTCATGGAGGTAGTGGTCTGCTCTAACGCCTTCATAATATCAAATCTTCCCCCCGGGAACTGGGAATTCTCCTCCGTGAGATCTTTTGCTTGGTTAGAGCTAGGACCTTTTGGAGGGACAGGTTGATCATTTGCGTTATTTCAGGGAGGGGGAGTATCTTTGATGGGGGGCACAGGCATGTAAACTGGTCCTTTACCAACCTGACTCCGAGTATTATATGGAGTCCGTGGGTTAGTAAAGGCATTGGCCTCGAAGGGCGGAATAGGTTCGTTGAAGAATCCCTGCAATTCAGATTCTTCTTCATCTTCTCCGGAAGTCCCAAAGAAGATGGTGTCACAGGTGAAGGCACTGTGGGTTGTTTCCTGGATAGGAGGCTCTGGAGGGGTACTATCATGTGACTGCTGCCTGTCCAGCTGGGAGATCATGATGACCTTCTCCAAAGTGGCGCAATTTACCTCGTTGTGTGAACTAGTATCATGCAATCTACACTAGTTAGTCATGGGCTGGAAATCTGTGACTGGCGTAAAATGTGATGGTCCAGCACCATTTTGGTTGGTGTTTTGGTTTGGAGGCGGGCCTCCAGTATTTGCATTATTATTCCATTGTTGCTGATTGAGCCTAGGCCCGTTGTTGAAGTTTCTCCTTTTGGCATTATTGTTTCGTTGGCTGGAGAAAATATTTCCCCTCTGGGAATTTGAATTCTGGGGTGTGTAGGATCCCACCTTCAATTGACCCATATCCATGGTCAAGGTGGACAACATTCGCCGAAGGGATTCGACATTGGTGGTCAACTGAGTGTTAGTGTCACAATGGGATGGCTGTGGTTGTTGTTGGCTTCCCGAGAAGGCAGCAGTATTAGCCAGAGTCAAGGGCGAAAATCCTCCAGTCACGGATGATTGGAAGAAGGGCACTCCAGATGATTGTGTCTGAGGTTGTTGAGTCTGCTGCAGCTGGTTCCAAGGGAAGACTTCCAGACCCGGTGTCATCTGGGTCTGGGTCGGATAAACATACCGTGCTTGTTGGTCTATTAAGGGTGGCAGAGGATTCATCGCCATCGAGGGGGCTCCTATTGCCAGATTGGGGTTGTATCCCCCGGCATACGTAGTTCCACTGGGGATCATGTTAAAGGGCATGCTCTGCCCAATTCCACCCAGGGATTTGTTGAGACTACGGGAAAGCTCTAGGGCTAGGTTGTATAATTTTGCCAAGGTGTCCCGGTCGCCCGCGACGGTTGTTCTCCAAAGGAGAGTGGCAACGAAAGGGTCCATCGCATTAAGATAGGTCTGTATGGTTACTTCTGGGGATGGGATAAAAGGGCCTGTGCACCACTTCAGGGCGCGCTGGAACCTATGGTTGAATGCTGTAAGAGGTTCATTGGGTTCCTTCCTAATGGAGATGAAATGGCTATGGGACCAGGCTGCATCCACGTGCAAGCGAAAGGCAGCCAGGAAGGCGTCCTCCATATCCTGCTAGGTGTTTATGGAGTTGGCAGGCAAGTTAAGGTACCAGTTCAACTCACTTTGTCCTAGGGACAAGGGGAACATACGGGTCACAACATCTTCATGTTGGATCCCGTGTCAATTCATGGCATCTTTGTATGCCTGTAAGTGTTCTTCTGCGGTTTGTGAGCCTAAGTGTTCATATCGTGGGCAGATCTTTTCTGGGTGAGAGGGTAAATCATTGGTTGCACCTGGAAAAGTGCCCATTGGGGACCCGGTGTTTCCAAAATATGTAGCCATCGGGGGAACTATATGTTGGGTAGTTTGGGTACTGGTTCCCAGGACTGTCTGGGGAGTTTGAGTATTCAGAGGTATGGTAGATCCCCAGAGAATAGTGGCTGGTAGGATTTTTGAGGTCTGCTTCTTTCGAGCAGGGGGCTCAAGTTCGACAAACTTTCTGGGATTCAGGGTAGACCTAAGGACTCTTTCAAATTTCACTGGGGAGAAAGATCCAATCTTACTGAAGGATTGTTTCCTAAAACTACAACTTGGGGAACCCTCAGGAGGTGTAAAATTGGAATCTCTGAAAGAGGATGAGTTCATGCCCTCCTTCTAGCATGAGTTTCTATTGACAGGGTTTTGATGACCAGGTCCGCCAACAGTCATAAGTTGTCACCGGGTTTCGGGGAAACCGGACAACTCCGCCTGCAAAGGTTGTCCGGGGAAAATGAATTCTCTGGGCCTTCAAGCACTTGGGTGTCGGGTCACGACGGTGCGGGGCTCGGTTGAGAGAGGTGACTGTTTTCGAGGGGGATAGCTAGTTTCTTCAACTCATCTTCTCTGGAGATTTGATCAAAGTGAGGTTTTCCCAAGCATTTTATAATTAGCAAATAAAGCGAAAAAGATCCTGCAGGGTTAGAAGCATTTCATCTAACTACAGTCATGCTGAAATGTCCAGAACATCAATAATACTCTAATAAACTATACTAAATACTGAAGAAATACATAACCATCAGCTAGCATTTTATCAGTAGCGGGAGTAAAGAGGTCGTTAATCTACTTTAACATACCAGAGTAGAAGACATAAAGAACATCAAAACATGAAATACCATTAACTCAGAAGCAGGAATGCCAACAACATCATTGCCAAGAATTCTTCCTTCTTTATTAATGTTCCTTCCAGCAAGCACTGGTGCATGATACATTGGCGGCTCCAGGGGAGCATCTAACTATTGAGAACAGAACAATGGAGCATTGAGCTCTGCAACTAAATGATAAATTACTTTGCTATTGCTATGGACAAAAAAATCATCAATTTTGCCGACCCTTGGAAATGGGCCAATCTGCCTATTTATACAACTCTTCTAACCCTAACCCTATTCACATCATGCCTTAATAAAATATAATATCCGGGGGCCGGTACTACCTGCGCCACCCTATAAAAGACCTGGAGATGGAATAGGTCTGCCATGTCAGAAGAATAAGATAAGAATATACATCAGAAGAATCTATCTCGAGAAGAGAGCCAGAAAGGAGAAAGGAAGGAAGTAGGTTCCTCAAGGACCGAGGCTACATGCCTCACAAATGGGAAATGCGGTGCCCTATCTCCAATGTGCTAGATATAACTCTGAGCGGTGCCTCGAGAAGACCACCCTGTCAGAAACCAACCACCGAGTTGATGCCTCTTGATGTGGCCAACTACCTTCTGACAGTCTTTATTAACCACTTCTAAAAGTGACCGGTCAGCCTCAGGGACCGGGACACGAATCACTTTAAAGAATACAAAATTTTTAGATCTAGGACTCTGGGATCCGGGAACTTTCATCCCAAAAAGAATAAAGAATACTCAACACTTGAGTTCTCCCCGGCCCCCGGAGAAAAGATCAAGGTTGTTTATTATCGTTGAAGGCCTGGAGGAGGTGAGAAATGCCATCCTCATCTACATTCTTCAGGCTGGCCCTTCTGTGCCTGGCCACTTCAACTTGTTCCCCCAGGTTTGGAACATTTCCTTTAAATTCATCTACCATCTTTGCAGCATCATGACCCTTAAGTATCATCTTTGTTAGTTTCGCCATCTGGGCCCCATCTATCCCCTCCGGGGATTGATATCGGGATTTCATTATTTCATCAAAACTCCCCAAAACTAAATCTTTAGGGGTATATGTTTCGGTACTAAGGGGATCAGCCCCGGAAGCCTTTATCACAAAAGACCTGTATAAATTAGAAGAATACTTTACAGTGTTTACCTTCTCTTGCAAGGACTCTACTAGTTGCTTGGTCACCTCCAATGTGAGGTCAAGTCTGGAGCGCTGAGTTCTTACAAAATCAAATGATTCCTCACCCAGAATTCTAGATTCAAAAATTATGTCTTCTCCCAAGGTAAGGAGCTCTTCAAGCTCCACCTTCCATGCTTGGTAATTTTTGGCGTCACTCTCCCATTGCTCAATAAGTGCTTCCACTTGATGAATAACCTGCCGGGGCATGTATAAATCTGGGAGAGTGGACGCCAGGAAATGCTAGGTGTTTCCTATCTGTAGGGCGATCCATTCATCCAATGTTTGGGCCTTCTTTTTCATCATTCTAAGGGAGTCTATGTCACTCTGCGGTAATTCTTCTAAGGTGGAGGCCTCCGGAGGAGCGATGTTGATTGGTCAAGCCAGCTCAGTAAGCAACCCCACAAGGTTGGCATTATTTTCCTTTTCAGCTTTGAGCCTCTGGGCTTCCTTTTCATATCGGGCCTCAACTGCCCTTGCTACTTCCATCAACAAATCTACCTCACCCTGCTTTCCCTCTTTGCCTAGGGATACCTCTGCAACATTGTAGTCTGCGGGATCTGTGGTTGCTTCATCGGTGTCCAGGGGAGGTGTTGTCACAACGGCAAGTGTTTCTCCGCCCAGCCCAGTTCGAAGAGTGTGAACTGTCCAGGCATACTTTGCCTTTGGCGGGGCCTGAACTTGGGCCATCATTTCGGCCAGGGAGAGAGGAATCACCGGAGTGGACTGAGCTTTTCTCTTCTTGCTCTCAACCAGCCACTGAGGGGGGAGGGGTGGCCTTCCTGCCAGATTTTGTTCTCCTGATTCTTTCCATGTATCCGGTGGTTGTTGCTCGTCGGTGGCATGGTCCTCATCCGTTCCTCTCCCTGCCTCAACTTCTTCTACAACAATATTTCCTTTGTCAATCTCCATCTCCTCAGCCTTGTCCTGTATTTCTATTGCTGGGTCTGGACCTTGGTGGGCTTCTTTGGGGATTTCTTCTTCAAGCTGCTCTTCTTCTTCCTGTTCTGCTTCTTGTTGTTCTTCTTGTCTTTCTTCTACCAACGTTTCTTCCTCTGTTGGCAGTAGGGGAGGTACCGGGCCAAGATTTAGAGTTTGGGCCACTATGATAACCTGCCCGAAGGTGGCTCCCGGGAGTGGCCCTTGGAACGTGGCGGCTGGGTTTATGGTTATTCCCAGAGGTCTAGTTCCCCCAGCGGATGCCATTTGTTTGCTTGGCTTTGGTTGGTCCACTCCCAGACCTTGTATCTCTTGAGCCCCGGAGATAATTTTCAGTTCCAGCTCTTTTTCTTCCACCTCCTGCTCTTGTTCTTGTTCTTGTTCCCGTTCCTAGTCTTCTGGGTCTGCAGCCTCTTTTTCTTTCTCTGGGACTTCTGTCCCTGCTTGTGTATTGTCCCCTTACAAATTCCTGAATTCATCAATTGTAAATACATCATCAAATTCTTCTTACAGAGGGGGACTGGCTGGGACCTATACAGGCTCTGTTTCTTTCTCCAGCTCCGGGGAACTAGAAGAAAGGATCTCTATTTCTCGGGGGAGGGATGTCTCCAGCACTGGTACTGGCTCTGCCTTGGCTTGTTTGATGTGCTTCCTCTTCCTCCGGGTGATCAAAGGTGGCCCCGCATCGGCTATTTCTACCGCCTCCATGGGATCCACCCCCGTTGCCTTCACCATTAAGGCTGCCAGCAACGGGGAGGAAGGGGGATGAATTGGTCTGGTCATGAGCGGGGGAGTGGCCAGCCTCATTATTAATTGCTCCCTCATCTACTGGGAGGCTGCCACAGATTGCTTGAGCTACTCTTGTATAGGGACTTCTTGCGTAGGAGGGGTTGTTTCTATCCCTTTTCCCTTATCTGCCCCCTGCGAAGAAGTCCCGGCCCCCGGGGTCAATTTGGGTCCCGGTTGTGGTGTCTTCTTTGGCTCCGGTCGGGGAGCTTGGCAAGTACTCCTGGGGCATACCCTCTTGAAATAGGCATGACTTCGCTCAACCACCTCCCGAATGAAGTCCTCAATCGTAGGCCCCTCCTGGGCAGCCCAATCCATTGCTGGTAGAGCCAACTTATCGATCCCCTTGGCCTTGTACTGGGGGTCGATGGTGGGGGTGGTGTCTGAGAAATTCTTTGGGAACCTCTAGAGTCTCAATAGTTTCATCATTCTTTCCATCATCCTGATATAGTGCCAGCTTCGCACCTCCATGTCATCTTGGCAATCCGCCCAGAAATCCTCCATGTGTATTTGATGGGGCTTCGAAGCCCTGGGCATTGCCGTTGCAATTTTCCCATGCGGATCAAAGTTCTTCTGCGCTAGGTAGAATTCCTGCAAGTTATAACTTTTTAGCTCATTGTCTGCCTCCTTTTCGGTGGCCAGACTGTAGGTGTAGTTCCCACAGGTGATTGGGAACGGGACGTTTGGGATCTTCTTGAGGGAAAAGAAGTTGTGCAACTCCATCATTTGCCGGCAGTATTCCAACAGCACGATCTTGTCCCCGCAATGGCTGGGCAACAAGTAGGGTTTTCCGGAGAAGCCGGTGACCCTAATGTATGTATGCTACTAGAATTGAATATAGTAGTTTCCATAACTACTAACTAGCTTCATCGCCTCAGTGGATAGGCGGTATCCGGCATCCCGGGTGGGTGTAAGAAAATGGTACTAAATGAATGCATCATTCACTCGGCAAAAACTGGGGAAGCTGGCCTCCGATTGAATTTGTGGGAAATGCTCCCACGATGCTTTTTTCTCTGGCCCAATCCCGAGCACGCCATCTATAAGTAGGCCATTGGAATGGGGCCTCTATTGTGCTAGGGCCCAGAAAATGTAAGAAGACATATAGAACTTCTTCTTCTTGTCCACATGGAGGAACTGGGAGTCAACGTGATTAGAGATTATTGCGGCCCAGTCGAAGAATTCTCCCTTGGTGGAGATGCCGAGGAGGAAATAGTACATCCATTTGGTAAATTTTTGGGCAGAGGGCTGCCCAAAAACCTAGGCCAATGCTATTATCCCCATCTGGATGCTCTCCTTGAATTTAGAGTGGAGGATTTCTATCTTCATCCTCTTTGGGTCCCTCTTTGGGGCCTTAAGCCAGTGGGTATTCATGTACACCCAGGCAGCATCCTCCAGTTGAGTAAACTGGTCCAAGGCATCAGCCCTTGTAACTACTATGGCTCTGTCAAATTGTGGGATTCCTAATCCTGCCCAGAATGTGTCTAGGTCGAGGGATACTAGAGGAGTGGGGTATCCTTTAGGTTCTGTGGCTACAAGCATAACAGCCTGAATAGAGGAGTTGTAGTTGGCAGCCAGTGTTAAGATGAGCTCCGAAGACTGCACAGAGCAAGGGAAGTAAGCTGCCTGGAGGATCCCAGAACCTCCGACGTTAATCGCTAGTTGATCTCCAGCTTGTCGCTGGATGTGCATCACTTTTACCAAGGCCTGCATCTCTGCCCACATTCTGACGCTAGTGTCAGTTATGAGTTTAACCTTGGACTCAATCTTTGAGCCCATGATGACGTTGTTCTGTATGAACTTCATGGTGAGGGGCAGTTTCTCCAGGGTCCTCTCCATCTTGGACTTTGTCGCTGCCCTAGTTTCTGTCGTTGTTGGTAGTTTCAGACTTTCGAGAGGAGACGATGTGGATGCTTCATACATGTTTGGAAGATGAAGTCCGGGAACCTACAAGGCAAAGCGACCGTCAGAATATTTTCATCAAAATAACTATTCTGGGGTCTGGATATCTTACCATCGTAGTGCTTTCTTTCCTGAAAAGTTAGTATCATGCAAAGGTAACCAAAAAGCAAAATTTCACAACTTAGGATCTTCATCATACATCCGGGTCTGGAAAATTTTATCACACTTGGAAAAGACACTGGATGGATGGTGGTAAGAGGCCCAAAACCCAGAGAAATGACCATTAGTAGGGATGTATGAAAAGGCAAGTTGTCAAGCCCACGTGGACGCCACGTGCGTTGGCATTAGATGGATGCGATGGCGATGATGGCGGAGCCAACTATCCAAACATGAAAAAATGGAAAGCCACTTGGCTAGAATTGATTGTGCACATGGGATGTAAATGAAGTTCTGACAGACTTCATGGAGGAGAGAGAAAACCGCCTGTTTGAAACCGGCTAAGAGCCGAGTTTCAAATAGGTGGTTTTCTTCCTTGAAACAAGTTTGAAGGCAGAAAACCAGGAGCAAAGGTGACCCAACCAGCTTGTCAAGCCACTCGAAAGGATATACATAGAGCTGAGGGATATACACACAAAAATGGGGAGATATACAGAGAATATATTAGAACTATATTCATATATACCTGAATATACAATGCGGGACGGTGCCCGCGGGAAAACCAGATGAGGCAGAAACATATATACAGCTTATCTACATATTTACACTATTTACAGAAACAAGTTCTATGCAGAGGGCGGACAACCCTCTGGCAAAGCTGACCCACCAACGGGCGGCAAAACCAGAAGACAACGGACTAGACAAGACAGAAAAGAAAAATAAAACAAGACGAATGAAAGCAAGACAAAAACCAAAGAAAGCCAGAGAAACGGGAAAACAGGAACACCAACCTGAGAATGCAGAAGGTGGAGAAAAGGAAGGGTTACCGCGGGAGCTCTGCAATAGTTTGAGTTGTCAATTGGTTAGAATCACCACCACAAAGCACTTGCACTTGCCTGAGAATGACAGAAGATGTTAAGCGTTGATTACCACAAACTCTCTGCAAATGCTCTGTTAATCACTTTGAAATCGCTCTTTAATTCGCTCTAAGTGCTTGAAGGTTTTAATCGCGGTGAATGTGAAAGTGACAGATAATTTCTATTTATACCCGCGGTAAAGAGGCAATCCTCCTCCTTCCGGCGATCTCTGGACAAGAAAAACCTCCAGACTCCATGCCCGGGGATTCTTCATGATAATATCCTTAAGAACATCATGACGAACAATCCCGGAGTCCGGAATCCGGTTTCTGAAAAAAGGCAACCTCCGGGACCAGAGTCCCGTAGACGGAAAGAAAACAAACAAGACACAACGCCGGGGAAGAAAACCCCGGAAAAAGAAAACAAAAAGGGAAAGAAAGACAAGGCAAGGCCGCAAGCAAAAAAAACAAACAAAAAAAGGGGGACCCAACATTTTGCACACAAAATGTAGGCACGGGGATGCAGGGCATAAAAAAAGGCAATAAGGAGGAAAATGTGGTAAGTAATAAATCTGACGATGATATTTTGGTCCTTTCCCTTGAAAATACTGATGATTCATGGGTTCTAGATTCAAGGGATTCTTTTCATGCTACACCCCATAGGAGTTATTTTATTGATTATGTCCAAGGTGATTTTGGGCTAGTTTATTTGGGAGATAATGAACCTTGTCAAATTGTTGGGAATGGAAGAATTAAGATTAAGTTGCAGAATGGGAATCATTGGCTACTACAAGAGGTAAGACATGTTCCAAGGCTGAGTAGAAATTTAATTTCAGCAGGGAAACTAGGTGATGAGGGTTGCACAGTTACTTTTAATGATAAAAATGGGAAGGTCTCAAAAGGTTCCTTAGTAGTAGCAAAAGGTGTGAAAGTAGGCACCTTATATCTTTGTATAGGCAATACTGTTCCTTCTACTTTAATTGTTACAAAGAAAAATGAATGTTCAGGAATAGTTGTTGCAGTTGAGCAGGTTGAACATGAAATAGTTGCTATGGATACAAAAACAACAATATGGCACAATAGACTTGGGTACATGAGCGAGAAAGGTATGAAATTACTTCACTCAAAGAAAGTTTTACCAGGTTTGAAATGTGTAAATTTAGATTTCTGTGAAAGTTGTGTTTATGGGAAACAAAAGAGAGTTAGTTTCTTGAAGGGTGGGAAGGAAAAGAAAGATGATAAATTAGAGCTTGTGCATACAGATGTATGGGGGCCAACACATGTATCTTCCCTTGGTGGCTCTCAATATTATGTTACTTTCATTGATGATGCAACTAGGAAAGTATGGATTTATTTCCTTAGGTAGAAATCTGATGTGTTTGAAACTTTTAAGAAATGGAAAAGCTTGGTTGAAAATGAGACTGGTAAAAGATTAAAATGTCTCAGATTTGATAATGGTGGTGAGTATTGCAGAAATGAATTTGAAGATTATTATTCCTCTAATGGTATCTGTAGGAAGAAAATGGTCCCAAGAACTCCACAAGAAAATAGAGTGGTTGAACGCATGAACATGAAAATAATGGAGCGTGCAAGGACTATGAGATTGCATGCTAGGATCCCCTTAAACATGTGGGTAGAGGCTGTAAATACCGATGTTTATTTAATCAACAGAGGTCCCTCTACTCCTTTGGGTTGTAGTATTCCAGAGGAAGCATGGACTGGTAAGAAGGTAAGTTATTCTTTTCTCAAAACCTTCAGTTGTGAAGCATTTGCAAATATAGATTTTTAAAATAGAACGAAGCTGGAAGCAAAATCAAAGAAATGTGTATTTGTTGGATATGGCATTGATGAATTTGGGTATAGAATTTTCAATTTTGAAAATCGTAAAATTGTAAGAAGCAGGGATGTCATATTCAATGAGAAAGTGTTGTAAAAAGATCTGTTGTGACAACATGAGAAGAAAGACACTGATTATGTTGAGTTGGATGATACTCCAAAAGATAATGTTCCAGTAATTCCTTATGCTCTGCAACAACAACATCAACAAATACCACACACCCCAGTGAATGTTAGACAGTCAACAAGGCTAAGTAGACCTACATACAGATTTTCACCTTCTTTGTATTCTATTTTATTAACTAATGGTGGTGAACCTAATTGTTATATAATGAAGCTATGCAGGTGGATACAAAGCTTTAGTGGGAGTCTGCAATGATAGATGAAATGGACTCCTTGCTGAAAAATCAAACTTTAGATTTATGTAAGTTACCTGCAGGTAAATGGGCTTTGCAGAATAAATGGGTTTACAGGTTGAAAGAAGAAGATGGAGGTAAGAAAATATTTAAAGCTAGATTAGTCATAAAAGGATTTGCATAGAAACATGGTATTGATTTTGATGAGATATTTTCTCTAGTTGTTAAAATGACTTCTATTTGTACTATTTTAAGTATTGTGGCTACTGAAGATTTGCATTTAGTGAGGTTTTTGTTAAAACAACTTTTCTTCATGGTGATTTGAATGAAGAATTATATATGGTACAGCCACAGGGATTTGAGGTCAAGGGTAAGGAGAGTTTAGTGTGTAAATTGCAGAAAAGTTTATATGGCTTGAAGCAAGAACCTTGGAAATGGTATATTAAGTTTGATACTTTTATGAATGAGAATGGATACACTTCATGTAATTCTGACCATTGTGTTTATTTCAAGAGGTTAAATGAGGACAACTACATTATTTTATGTTTATATGTTGATGATATGCTTGTAGATGGGTGTAACATGGATCATATTAAGGGGTTGAAAAAACAGTTAGAAAAATATTTTTCTATGAAGGATTTGGGGGTAGAAAAACAAATCCTTGGCATGAAAATTTGCAGAGATAGCAAGAACAAAAAATTAACTCTATCTCAGGCTGATTATTTGGAAAAGGTTTTGCAAAGATTCTCCATGAAGGATGCCAAAGCTGTCACTACACCTTTGCCTGGTCATTTGAAATTGACTAAGGAGATGTGTCCAAAGACACTAGAAGAAGAGGCTAAAATGGCCAAGATACCTTATGCTTCAGTTGTAGGGAGCTTAATGTATGCTATGGTCTGTACTAGGCCAGACATTGCACATGCAATGGGAGTCGTTAGCAGGTATATGAGTCACCCTGGGATTGAGCATTGGAATATAATCAAATGGATGCTCAGATATTTGAGAGGTACATCTAATAAGTGTTTACATTTTGGGGGCTCTACTACTACTGTTCATGATTATGTTGACTCAGATTTGGCAAGAGATATAGATACCAGGTGGATTACTACAGGTTATGTATTTACTGTTGGTGGGACAACAGTGAGTTGGATTTCTCAATTTCAAAAGGTGAATGCTTTATCCACTACAGAGGCAGAGTATGTTGCTGCTACTAAGGCAGCCAAGGAGATGATATGGATTCAATTCTTCATGGAATAATTGGGACATCCATAGGTAGATAACTATCTATATTCAGACAGTCAGAGTGCCATTCATCTTGCGAAGAATTCTTCTTTGCATTCAAAGACAAAGCACATACATATACGATATCATTTCATTCGGTTAGTTTTGGATGATGGGCAAGTAAAGCTGTAAAAGATTCATACAAATGATAATCCAGTGGATATTTTTACAAAGGTTGTAACGAGGGAGAAGCTAAATTTTTGTTCAGTTTTGGTTGGTGTTCTAGATTGAATAGACTAAGGGAACAATAGAGTCCAGGAAGGTTGGATCCAGTGGGAGCTTCATAGGGTAGTGTTTTAGCTACAAGATTAGTCTCCAAGTGGGAGAATTGTTGGTTTATGTGGAGTCTGATCAGTCCCCAAGTGGGAGATTGTTATATTATGGTGATTGATCAGGAAAGTGATTTACCTTTTTGCAAAGTGATTTCTAAAAATTTTTGAGTCTTATTTTCGGCCAATTTCTTGACCGACATGTTCTAACCCTAAAGCGGCATAAATTTATATAAATTGGCTTAGGGTTAGGGTTTCATTATTATATTGTATGTTTTATAGTGGTATTGAGTTGTGAGGGATCTACGCATTGCGATCTAATAGTAATCACTAGATAAGAATAATATTGGACTTTGTTGTTTGGTGGATGTAGCCTAGGGATTGGGTGAACCATGTTAAATCTTTGTGTCTTGTGTTCTCTTATGGTTTGGTTTATTATTCTCTATTATAGATTGTATTTCTGGATGTAACTGTTATTTCTTCCTTGTTAATCCTAACACATATATTTCTATGAAGAAGACAGATTGGCTACGTAACTGGATGGAGTGTACAGACACTGTATAGATGATTTAGAATGATCAAAGTTGGACTTATGTAGAAGGATGTGTGCTAACCTTATCTCTAAGGTCACTTGAATTTATATTACCTACTATGGATGTTATAGTTGATTTAGTGAAGACTGGTTTTCTGGACTATAACTTTGATTCTAGATAGAGCAAGCCTCTGTGTTTTGGGTATATCTTCTTGGAAAAGATATTTTAGAACTTGCGAGAAAACTGATGGACAACCGACATATGATAGAGTAATGGGTTGAGTTTTATTGTTGATTGGATACTAATAATGTCAGTTGTGATGTGTATTTTGGAGAAGACCTATTTCATGGCCGACTTCAGACATGTAGCATGTGAAATTAATTGAGAGCATGAATTATGGATCTAAAAGTATATGTAATGAATTGTAAATGTTGTATACTTGTTATAGATACTATGTCTATCTTAGCAAGGGTCTATGTAATTATTTGTATGATGGAAATCCTTAATTGGCCGACCTAGTTAATTATGTATTAGGAAAGCTTAACTAGCTAACCTAATCAATTATTGTAAGAAGGTATATATGAAAGATAAATTATTGTGAAGAAGTGTGATAGAGAAAAGAAAGAGACTTTTAGAAGCTACAAATCTTGTTGACTGCTAGATATAAAGCAAAGTTGATACATCATTGGAACTGACCAAGCAAAGACAGTTTCTATCAGACAGTTTGTTGGAATGTGTATTTTCTTTATACACTTTATTTGGATTGTGAATCCTTGAGGGTGGCTTTAACCTTCTTTGGGTAGTGTGCCTTGGCAGTGAGCCTACTATTTTCTTTGACTCCTAATAGGTTCTATTGTAGGATTTCACAAATGTGCAAATCCACAGAAAGCCAAGATCACCTGCAAGCAAAATACCAGAAGCTGGAGTGAAACCTGTGAGAGAGAGAGAGAGCTAGGGTTTTGAGAATCTCAGCGGAGTGAGAGAAAAATTATATTTCTCAAAAGAATGAATACAATAATTACAAAAAGCGGCTTATAAGGTGAGAAACCCTAAAGCCGAAGAAAGCTAGGTTTGTGCATATAATAATTAATAAACATATTAATTATTATGCACCTAAATGACAAGCTTAAGTGAAAAAGAATAATAGCGACCTTTAATAATTAAATCAGATACACTTAATTATAAAGGTAAATGGACTATTACTCTAACACCCCCCCTTAAGCTAAGCTCAGGAGGAAACTAACCTAGCACAGCTATGAAAGCAAGAAATGGGTCCCGGCAACAAGGCCTGATCAGGTACCCAACTACAAAGAAATCTCTGTGAACCGGGGAAATAGAGAAAACCCAGTGG
>MU224968.1:4001005-4021921 GCA_018584345.1 Thuja plicata
CAAAAGCTACAGGTCTCAACTAATTTCTTCTTAGTCTTGGAGGTAGACTCAGTAGACTTCGAAGAAGATTTACCCTTGGAAGGGTTAGCTGGAGGTTTTGAATCATTTTTCTATGCAGGTTTGGAGGGAGACTCATTGCCTGCGAAATCTTTCTTCGGTTTGCCTTTCTATTTTGGTTTCCCCTGTGAAGACTGAGCAACCAATGCTTGGCTAGAAGAGCCAGAAGCATCCATCTGTTGGATCTTTGCCTCTTCCCGTGTCAACCGATCACAGAATGTCTCAAAAGAAGGCATGGTGTGCCTAGCACCCAAAGCATCCATGGTGGAGTAGAAAGTGGAAGAAAATATTTGATACTGTCCTCACAACTTTGAGAGTATCAAGAAGATACACTCATCATCTGTCTTAGTTTTCCCATATCCCTGCAAAACTGAGCGTAGAGACTTGAACTTCATCAAGAAGTCCTCAATGGTGGGAAAGCTGGTAGGTGTCAAAGTAGTCAACTCTGCATCAAGCTGAAGTGCCCGGAACTCATTCACAGTGCCAAACAAATCTGAAAACTTGCCCCAAATGGCCCTAGGAGTGGTCAAACCATCCAAGTGAAATAGGAGACTGTCGGAGATGTTCAGTGCAATCAAGCCCATGGCTTCATCCATCTTATTCCTATGCTGAAGAACCTTAAAGGGACACTGTAGGAAAGGTTGGTGTTCATCTAGACATGACCATAAGCCACGTGACATGAGTAGCCTGGTCATGTGTGCTTTCCAGGTGTGGTAATTATGCGGTGTCAGCCGGGCTACAGAGGGGTCCGACATTGAGAGAAAGAAAGACGGAAGTAGAAGGGTCAATTTCTGAAAGTAAATGACAGAAAGAAAAAGCACCCCCCCACAAAGTAGGATTCTAACCCCTTTACAGCAAGTAATCAACAACTGAAAGCACAAAGAAAACTAGAGAAAAACCTGGATACCGGATGCAGAGTAGAAGGGAAAACAAAGCCTCTACTTCAATGCTGAAAATAGGTTCCCAAACGGTAGAATCAACACACGAAACTAGAACCATCACGTCCGTCTCGGAAACACCTTTCCGGAAATATTTCGTTTTTCGAAAAATGATACCGGATGCTCAAGATATGGGCAAAAAACCAACTACCTCTCAAAAAAATACCTCTCTGGAAAAACACAGAGACTGTCTTAAGTTTGACGGGCGTATGGCCATCGCAGGCCGTCGGCGGCGAGTTGGTTGTGCCACTAGAGGAGGCAGAGTGCGAGTGGTTGGTGAGCCGGGCGCGGGCAGCGCCCGGGCTGAGAGGAGGCGGCGGCCGAGCACGGCGGCGCAGAGGCGGAGCCCGATGGCGCAGCGGGGGCGCGCGGGTGGCGCGCTGCCCAGCGGCTGCACGCGGGTGGCACGCAGGCTGAGCGCGGGCGGCGCGGTGGCGGCCGCCAAAAATTGTTAAAAAAAATGCATTTTTTATTTTTTTTTCGAGGTTTTGCCTCAGTTTTTGAGCCGTACGGCCCTCGTAGGCTCAGAAATTTTTCCTGGGGGCACGGAGACCAAAAGTAGTCAAGTTTTATGTGATTTCGACTCTCCCGGGCCTTCTGAACGCAATGGCGACGTCCGTTTCTGCTCAATCTGCTCCAGAAGATCGTGCCTCCTTCAAAGTGACAGAAAACCTCAGAAACAAGCTGTGGCTGTCATCTTCGAATCCAGGCTTCAAGAACTTCAACCTCGACAGCGACAGGGAAGGCTCTGATACCATGTAGGATTTCACAAATGTGCAAATCCACAGAAAGCCAAGATCACCTGCAAGAAAAATACCAGAAGCTGGAGCGAAACCTGTGAGAGAGAGAGAGCTAGGGTTTTGAGAATCTCAGCGGAGTGAGAGCAAAATTATATTTCTCAAAAGAATGAATACAATAATTACAAAAAGCGGCTTATAAGGTGAGAAACCCTAAAGCCGGAGAAAGCTAGGTTTGTGCATATAATAATTAATAAACATATTAATTATTATGCACCTAAATGACAAGCTTAAGTGAAAAAGAATAATAGCGACCTTTAATAATTAAATCAGATAGACTTAATTATAAAGGTAAATGGACTATTACTCTAACATCTATCTCCTAATAGGGATTGTGTATTGTAATATTGTAACAAGCTCCTAACAGGGCTAATATATTTTAACAGGGATACTATACTCTCATTACATTATTTTTGGGTGTTAATTCCCACCAGGGTTTTACCTTTAACAGGGTTTCCTCGACAAAAAATATTGTGTTATGGTGTTGTCTATTACTGTGTTATCATTTACATTTGCAAATTTGGTTTATAAAGTATAAATTTTAATAATCTAGATTGCAACTGATTCACCCCCCCTCTCAGTTGTTTTGTGGACTGATATTTCTAACAATTGGTATCAAAGCTATTGGTCCTCAGAGAGAAATTTTAATAGCTTGAGGTTATCTTGAACATGACTTACTACAGGAAGGACAGTCCAAAGTTTGACTCTGAAAACTTTGACAATTGGCAGAACAAGATGAGAACACATTTGCTATATTTGGGAATTGATTACTAGATGATAACAAAGATGAAGGAATATTTCTTGGTTATTCCACTAAGAGTAAAGTATATAAATGTTTCAATCTAAGACTAAAGAAACTAATTGAAAGTGTCAATGTGAGGATAGATGAGAAATTTCAAATTTAGGAAAGAATGTATGATTGTGGTCAGATATCATAATCAAAAGGGGTTGTTGCTAAACTTGAAGGACCCTTGATGATAGAGAATGAGATTGAAGAAGAAGAATAGGCTAAAGCTACTGAGACATTAAAGACACCAAGGTATGTCAAGAAAAACCACCCTGAAGACCAAATTATTGGTGATGCAAGCAAAGTCATGATGACTATATCTAAAGTTAGAGATGAGATCTATTTGATTTTTCAAGTTGTTGATTACATAGGATTCACAACTGATTCACCCCCCTTCTTAGTTGTCTTAAGGGGCTATCTTAACTGTGTATCTTAGCAAGGGGCTATGTAATCAACAATTGATTAGATTACAACTAATTCACCCCCCCTCTTAGTTGTCTTGTGGATTGTTATTCCTAACACAAAATGACGTCATTACAGACCTAAACTAAAATTGAACTAGCAACCTACAACAATAGAAAAATATTTAATAAGTAATTAAAATTATGTGGACATAGTAAATATGAAGACAAAAGCATGTGCAAATTAATTTTTGTGAGTACAGATGTAATACCAGCATACTTACCATGTATTTAAAAACAACGTTCATTAAAAGTTCTTCAAACAAAATGGTGTCACTATGGACCTGAAGCAAAATTCAACTAGCAACATGCAATAATAGGAATTTTTTTAGTAAACTTAACTAAAATTTTGTGAACATAGTAAATACGAAGAAAACTTCAACTAAAAATTAATTTTTGTGAGTATGTAAATGTAATACCATCATACTTACTATATTTTTAAAAAAAATGTTCATTATAAGTTCTTCAAACAAAATGGTGTTGCTATGGACCTGAAGTAAAATTCAACTAGCAACTGTTAATCCCTAAGTTCTATTGATGATTAGTGACCCACACTTAGTCATTTACTTAGGTAGTTTTAGTTGGTTATCACTGTGGCCAAGATAAACATTAAAGGCCGAGCAACATTATTGAGCAAGTTTCAGATTGTCGAGTTACATCATGCCGAGCCGAGTAGAATATTAATTGTCGAGCGTCAGAGATGTGTTGTGCCGAGCAGAACAATTTTTGCATACATGTCAGGATTAATTCAAACTTTGATGTAATCAGTTAAGGCCAACTTGTATAAGATCTAAGCTGACATTTGTATGCATTTAATATTTTTCTACTGAGTTAATTCACATTTAATTATTTTATACCATGCATGGCATGAAGCCAATCAAGAAATCAGAATGCATTGGAGGTATAAACAATAGATCTTGATCATTGATCTAGTTCTCACCGCCAGATCTGAAAAGATATAATAAGATGGCTTCTAACCCTAAAAGCAGAGAGTATGTGAGAGAAAAAGAGATATATAGAGAAGGGTTGTGTGTTCATGAGTGATGAACAACAAGACATTTTGAGGAGAAGCCCAAATCAAGCAGAATAATAGGGCAGTAAAAAGCAGAGTAAAGACATATTAGATTAAGAGATCACAGAGGTTATTGAAAAGAGAAGATCCATCATCAGCATCTGAGTGCATAATGAAGGATCACTGCTTGGAACATTCTAACAGGTGTATCAGGTTAAATCTCTTAACAAAGTGGTTTTAACAGATCGTTTCAAATCTCTTAGCCGAGTGCTTACTTTACTATAAGTTGAGATCCTTTAACAAGGTAGATTGTAATGATCTATAGTTCTTAACAGAATAGACCTTTAACCAGGTAGATTTCATATTGTAATCAAACTCTTGTAGCCCTAACAGGAACACTTTATTTCTACAGTAGTGAAGATCTTGTAGGTATCATCCCCACCCCAGTTTTACCTATTTGGGTTTCTGGGTTACCAACATTATGTGTTGTGAGTTACATATTTGATGTTATGGATGCTATCTAATGTTAGATTAAATTCATATATGTATGAAAGTGGATAAATTTGTTTTAAGTGGTTTAGATTAGAGATCTGATTCACCCCCCCTCTCAGTATCTTACTTTCCCATTCTTGTACTTCCAACAATTGGTATCAGAGCACAGTTCACCTACAAAAGCTTTGAATCAACTTGTGAGTACAGATCTTGAGATGGAGGTTTAGAAGTTAGGAAAAGTCATTGAGAATCAAAAGATTGAGATCCAGCTAGCATTACATCAGCTTGAGATAGCAAGGCAAGAACTGAAGAAATCATTGACAACTAGGAAAGATTTGGCCAAAAAAATGAATGATACTCATTACCAGGAAGATGATACTGCAAATCTATTTCAAAATGAAGATTCCACTAAGAGCAATACAACAATTACAGATCTACTAGAAAAGAACAATGCACTGTGTGAATAAGTTAGAAACTTGAAAAGAGAACAAGAAATGCAGACAGTGAGACTGTGTGAAGTATTGGAACAAAAGAAGAAAGATGAAGATGACAAAACTCTGGTAGAGGAAGACAAAAGAGTAATATCTATCAGACTTGATGAAAGGAAACATGATGTATAGATAATGACAATCAATCAGGTTGACATGGAAAATCAACTACTTCTTGCAAATCGGGAGATTAGTAGGAAAGATATGGAAATGATAAATCTGAGATCTGAGAACAATCAATTGAAAGATGACTTGAGATCTGAGAAGGAACTTAATGAAAGGTTGAACAAACCCAATTAAGCTTTGACTCATTTTGAGAATCTAATGGAAGAATCAACAAGGTCAAAAGATTCTTCTGGATTAGGTCACACAGAACCAAAGACATCTGGTGAGAAAGGAGAATCATCTAAGAATGGTGAAAGGAGGAATGCAAAGACAAAGCACAACAAGCCTGTTTTCTACCACTATGGAAAACTAGGTCATATAGAAAACATTTTCTAAAGCAAGAAAGGTAAGTCCAATCCTAAATCTAAGTTCAATGGTTACTATTTTAATTGCAATAAATTTGGACATAAAGCACATGAATGTTGGGCTGAAGCAAGTGATGCACCCCCCAAACCAATATTTAATGGTTATTGTTTCAAGTGTCAGAAACATGGTCATAAGGCATAGGAATGTAGATCCAATGCTAAATAAAAATGGACATCAAAGATACAAACAAAAGCATCTAAGAGTGGAAACACTTACAATTGGGATTATAATACTAGACAGAGTTGCCATTACTGTGAAGAATATGGACATGCACCTGAAGACTACTTAAAGACACATGTTAGAGGTAAATCTAAGAGTTGGATGTATGGAAGCTTAGTCTATTTTAGTTGTTTGAATATAGGATAGACTAAAAGAGAGTGTAGGACAAGAGTTCCTGCTCCTAGTGTTGAAGAAGTAAGAGCACAGATGAATTGAACATGGGTAAAGAAAATAGAGCTGAGCATCAGTGAATCCATTGAATTCGAGGTCACCCAATCTAATGGATCAAGTAATCACACCATCTCCAACTAAGAAATAGAGGTATGTAAGGAATTACATTCAAATTTTAAATCTTACACCAGTTCCAAATATGTAAATGTGCCAAAGTCCATATTTGCATATGATAAGATGTACTAGGACATGTTTGTGACAAATGCCAAGAAGATTTTGCCACACTATAGGTGTCGAGGTGGTTGGCCGAGTAAGTCATGTGATGGCTGAGTATGGTAAGCCGAGCAATATGCAAGTTGTGTTAGTCAGCCAATGACAGCTGGCTTGCACTAACCTAATGGGAAAAATATTTAATGCTTACCTACCTTGACATTTCGAGTCTATATATGAATGAACGGTCTACTATTCACCTTTACCTTGTGATTTTTAGCATTTACAGAGTGATTGAAGAAGTTGCAGAATTGATCTAAGTGAAGTTTGTTTTGATAATTCCATTAGCGTGTCGTCGGCAACCCTAAGTTGAACAGTGCAAACTATTTTCTTGCCGAGGTACCCTGTTCTTCATTTTTGAACCCTAACCTCAGAAGATTATGGCTGCAAATTCTTTTGCATCAATCAAGGGAATGGAAGGGGACTTGAATCAAATTAAGCTTGTAAGGAGTGATGCATGCACACCACCAAACCTTCGTGCCATTCTAGAAAGCACAATTTTGAGTGATCTAAATGGAGCCCGCTCATCGATCCTGCCAAACGTACTTATGATTCACGATGTTAGGTCATGTTACATGGTTAAAATTGGCAAAGTGGGCAACAACGAATTGAGAAATTCCTATGAAAAATTGTGTGACAGTGGAATTCTAAAGGACGAATTCAAACATCTAGTCAAGAAAGGGTTAACTCGTGCCCTATATTTTTTGACAAAATTCAAGGATGAATGGATTAAGGTTGTCCTAAGCTGAGTTCATAATATGCATATGTGGCTGGACAATGGACTAGTAAAGATCACAAAAGATATTATTCATAGAGTTACTGGGTATCCCATTATTAGTGGAAAATGGACTATGAGAGACCAAAGCAAAGAAGAGATAGCAGCTAACACTGGAGCAGTTTGGAACAAAAGGGGAATGACTATATCTACAATTACAGACTTGGAACTTGACTTTGGAGTGAGAGTGATTTCTCACAAATTCTATCAGTCGAGCCTATTGGATAGTGTTCCCTGTACAGCAGTGGACCAGGCATGGAAGATAATGAAAAATAATCACACCTATGACCTTGCCAAGCTGCAGTTGACACAACTAGCCAAGAACTTACAATCAATCAGAAAAGCCAAAAGCTCATCATGTAAGTTTGGCTCTTTGTTAATATGTATATTTTTCTATATACAAAATTCATTTCCTACTCTAGGAAATATTGTATGGAAAAATGAAAGATGCAGAAGATCAATCAGAGACAGTTAACACTGTTGATCTGACTATTGATAGTCTGATTGATGTGACAATTGATGACTCTAGCAATCTGGATGTCGAGGATCAGGATGAGCTGAGGGACTAAAATATTGATTCACCTATCAAGGAAACTGAGGCTAAAGAACACAAGAGTATAGAAGAAGAAGAAAGACCTCAAGAGGAACCTAAGGATAAGGATGCTCAAGAAGAAGCAGAAAAGGAGAAAAAAATTGAACAAGAGGCAATTGTTCAGCATTCACCTATTTTAGAGTTTGTAAAGTCAGTACTAGATAGTAGTGAGGAGATAATAGACACTAACAGTGAGCCTAAAGAACAAGAGGCAAAGCAAGTGTTGGCTAATCTACCACACTCTGCATCATCAGCTCCCATTGGAACTAAGATAGGAAGTATGCCTGATTAGCAGGAAATTTTGACTGAACTTAAAGATGTAATGGTGTCAACTACTAATTCTAGAAAAGGTATTGTAGAAACTAAGCCGAGCAGTAGTTCACCTAAATTAAAGAGAAGGAAAGTTATGAGGAAGAAGTCTCCGATTCTAGATGTCACATTAGATGAAGTTATTGTGATTCCACCATGGGATCCCAATGTTTTTTCTTATGAACAGATTGAGACTCTTTAGGAGTTACTTAAGAGGAAGAAGAGACATGAGGAACTAAAAAGGGAGCAAAACAAAAATTAAGTGCTACATGACATAAAAAACATATTTGTAAAGACTTTTGACATGGAGGATGAGAATCCTCAATACCCTATTCTTGAAAAGTTAGTTCACATTGTGCAAAAGGTAAATGATGAAAATATTGAAGCCAATGAGAAACTGTTGCAATGGTTAG
Organism: Thuja plicata; assembly: GCA_018584345.1. Classification (NCBI taxonomy): domain Eukaryota; kingdom Viridiplantae; phylum Streptophyta; class Pinopsida; order Cupressales; family Cupressaceae; genus Thuja; species Thuja plicata. The sequence continues at coordinate 4,009,318 of MU224968.1, forward strand.
AGAGGAAATTCAAGAATAAGGTACTTGCCAAAATCTCAGGAGAGATTGTAGTTAAACAGGTCAAACTTTCTTCTCTGATAGAAAATTTAGAAAGGGGTTGCAACAAATGTCTATTCATTGTATAAGAGGTTATCTGATGTTGAATTCTTCACAAAGGATAATCAACAGGCTCTAGAGAAATTGAAACTAGACCTTAAGTCAACTAGCAGTTCACTGAGTATGGATGCTAGCACTAGCTCCTTACATTTTAACAGGTTGACTTATGCACAGAGGAGGATAGTTGAGCTCATGGATGAAGATGGTTAGATTAGGACCAAGTTAATTACTATTTAGACAAGTCTAATACCTCATCTGGAGGCCATTTAGAAAGAAATTTCATTTGCAAACAAATTTATTAAGAGAGACTCTCATCTCTCAACTGTAGAAAGCTTAGTAAGTCTAGCTGCCGAGCTAGAAGTGAAAATAGAGGTTATGAAGTTTGTCAAGGATAGTTGGGAATTTGCATTTGAGTCTACCTTACAACTTCATAAATAGTTTTTGGACAAGTATAACTTGACCCCACCAGCTATCAGTGACAAAAACAAGGGGGAAACTGAAGGAGATCAAAACAAGACTGACAAGGATACAACTTAAAGGAGATCAGAACAGGTATCCATGTGTAAATATTTTTCTTTTACAAGCATGTATACTATGTAAAGTTTTGTATATAGTATGATGTATATTCCTAGGGGGAGTATAATATGTACTTAGGAAATATTTTGAATGGAATGAATTGTAATGATAAGTGTGTTTTTGCCCCTAATATCAAAGGGGGGGATTGTTAATCCCTAAGTTCTATTGATGATTAGTGACCCACACTTAGTCATTTACTTAGGTAGTTTTAGTTGGTTATCACTATGACCAAGCTAAACATTAAAGGTTGAGAAACATTTCCAAGCAAGTTTCAAATTGTTGAGTTACATCATGCCGAGTTGAGTAGAATATTAAGTGTCGAGTGTCAGAGATGTGTTGTGCCGAGCAGAACAATTTTTGCATACATGTAAAGATTAATTCAAACTTTGATGTAATCAGTTAAGGCTGACTTGTATAAGATCTAAGCCAACATTTGTATGCATTTAATATTTTTCTACAAAGTTAATTCGCATTTAATGGTTTTATACCATGCATGGCATGAAGCCAATTAGCAAATCAGAATGCATTGGAGGCATAAACAATAGATCTTGATCGTTGATCTAGATCTCGCTGCCAGATCTAAAAAGATATAATAAGATGGCTTCTAACCCTAAAAGCAGAGAGCATGTGAGATAAAAAGAGATATATAGAGAAGGGTTGTGTGTTCATGAGTGATGGACAGCAAGACATTTTGAGGAGAAGCCCAGATCAAGAAGAATGACAGAGAAGTGAAAAGAAGAGTAAAGACATATCAAATTAAGAGATCACAGAGGTTATTGAAAAGAGAAGATCTGTCATCAGCATCTGAGTGCATAATGAAGGATCACTACTTGGAACATTATAATAGGTGTATCAGGTTAAATCTCTTAAAAAAGTGGTTTTAGCAGACTGTTTCAAATCTCTTAGTTGAGTGCTTACTTTACTGTAAGTTGAAATCCTTTAACAAGATAGATTGTAATGATCTGTAGTTCTTAACAGAACATACCTTTAACTAGGTAGATTACATATTATAATCAAACTCTTATAGCCCTAACAGGCACACTTTATTATTGCAGTAGTGAAGATCTTGTGGGTATCATCCCCACCCCAGTTTTATCTATTTGGGTTTCTGGGTTACCAAAATTTTGTGTTGTGAGTTACATATTTGATGTTATGGATGCTATCTGATGTTAGATTCAATTCATATATGTATGAATGTGGATAAATTTGTTTTAAGTGGTTTAGATTGAAGATCTAATTCACCCCCCCACCCCTCTCAGTATCTTGCTTTCCCATTCTTGTACTTCCAACAACAACATCTAATAATAGGAATTTTTTTTAATAAACTTAACTAAAATTTTGTGAACATAGTAAATATGAAGAAAAATTCAACTACAATTAATTTTTGTGAGTATGTAAATGTAATACCATCATACTTACCATATTTTAAAATAACGTTCATTAAAATTTCTTCAAACGAAATGGTGTCGCTATATACCTAAAGCAAAATTCAACTAGCAATATGCAATAATAGAAACGAATTTAATAAGTAACTACAATCTTTTGGAAAACATACTTATGAAATCAAGAACATGTACTTAAGGGAATAGATAGAGTGATGGCTTGCAAGGATATCTTAAGGGGAAGTCTTAAGGGGACATCTTAAGGGGATGTCTTAAGGGTAATTCTTAAGGGGATATCTTAATCAGGGAAAAAATGGGTTGACTTAAGGAGACGTCTTAAGGGGAAGTCTTAAGGGGATATCTTAAGTGCAAAAATTAGGTTGACTTAAGGGGACGTCTTAAGGAGATGCCTTATGGGTATGATAATGAAAGTATTTAAATAGATAAAATATATGTCAAGTTATCAAAAAATTTAAAAATACACATGTATACTTACTTGTGTTTAAACTTATTCCATTGTACCACAAGCCTCAATTTTCTACAATGCATACATAATAAGATTATGACATGTTAAGGTGATGTAAAAAATGAGATAAATTATATATGAAGTTATCAAAAATTCTATAAGTACACAAACATCTAAATACCTATATATACTTATTCCATTGTACCATTTTCATCCTCTCTTTTCTGCAGTGCATGTATAATCATCTCATGTTCTTGAATCACAAGTTGACATTGAAATGTAATTTTTTTCTGATAGAACAATTCTTTGTATATTTTATTAGCATATGTAGATTCAAAATCTCTATCATTACGCAAAGAAGTAGATGAAAATTTTTCACTACCATCTTCAACTAGAGGAAATGGAAAAGGCCACCAATCATCCTCAAACTTTTCATTACGTGTAGGATTCTCATTACATAAACAATTCATATGTTGAAATTGATCATCATTAAATAAAGGGATTTCAACAACTCACTTTACCTTTTGACTGAAAAGACTCAACTAATTGATCTTCATTCTTATTTATATCCATAATCTCATGATAAAGTTGCAAGATAGTATCATACTCCATCTCATAAGGAAGACAATCATTTACTATCCCTTTCTCCTTAAGTTTTGACAAAAAATAAACTTCAAATCTCTTAATATCAAAGTTATTTGTATCACATTGATGTAAAATATTATTTTCAAAATTGGTGAAGATACCCTTACCTTCACATGCTGATTCACATTGACTTCCACGAATGCTTTCATCCTCCCATGCTACACTAAGTTCACATAACAACAACTGATCAACATTTTCAAATATATCATTCTCTTGTGAAACATAGGTTTCAACATCCTCTTGATCCTCATAAGAGTGTAAAAAATATACATCCTCTTCAGCCCTCAAAACATTGTTAGTATCATTGCATCTAGGATAAAAATCAGAAGGTATTTCTAATATAATTTTGTAAGGCAAAGATTTAATGAGCAAGTCACCATCATAAGTATTTGAAACATCATTCATTGCTACAACTTCTTGGACATATGTATTGCTATCATCATTAGAAGTTTCTTCCATATGAAACAAAGGATAATTAACAATACATCTATTCAAATCTGAATTCAAGACCTGATTAGAGACCAAAGTAGAGGTATCAGTACACCTACTTGGAGCTGAAAATTTATCATAACACTCTTTTCTATTCTCAAATGTACTTTGTTGGCAAATTTCTCTACAAAAATGGTCCTTTATCAATTTGTATTTGGCATTGTTTTCAATCTCTATTGTTGTCCTAAAAGCCTAATGCAAAGTCCTAGGTTCCTTGTCTCTCAACCTATAACTCATCTTCCTTTCAAATGCATCAAAGTAAACCATAAAACACACATGATCTTGAGGTCTACTATTTTCAAGTACTTCATGTAAAGCTCTAGCAAATCTAATATTAAAATTAGGAACTAATCCATCTTCTTCAATCCTAAGATTAAACCAATCATTAAATACATCATGAAAATTCATTCTCTCACCAAATTGTTCCTTAAAAGGAACATGTAATTCATCCCAAGAATAAATTGAACAAGCTGGTAAAAAGAAAACATGTCCTAGCATCATCCTTCAAATTTTGAACAAACAACTTCATGTACATATCTTCATACTCAATTTCAAAGTCACCCAATAAATCAATGAACATTTGAACATGATGAATTTCCGAAACAACTTGATCTCCAAAATTTTTTGCCAAATAATCTATGATGTCATGACACACATTATGTGGGAAATCTTTAATGCCATCAAAAAATAATGGATCATACCTCTTGGTATGAAAGGATTTAAAAAATCCCTTGCTGGTCTACACTTTAGGTGGAAAGAAATTTGACATCATACACTAATTTGAACACACCTCTTTCCTAGTGTTGAAAACACTCAATAGAGGCAACCCATTTAAATCATTCAATTCTGATGAAAGAAAAACACATGAGAAGTAGAATACCTTCGTTGTTGCTGCTGAAATACTCTTTCACAGCTAGCAAAAGTAAACACACTAAAACAACCAATTGATATTTTCTCCATCCTTGCCAAAAACAACTGACAAAGGCTTCAAATCTGTGAAGAACATACTGAAAGTCACTAAAATGTTACATGTAAATTGCTACTAGGCTACACAAGACTTCAGAGTCGCCACCCACAGAGATGTGGGAAAATTTACTTAACTGGTCAAGAAATGGGAAACAAATGATTAGATCTTATGAGCTTATAACCTCCACTTCTCCAGTAGATTATATTTTCTAGGTTAATTCCAAAATATTTTATGAAATCCCTGGTAGAGTCACGATTTTGTTAGCGATTTTCTTGCAAAATCTATTAAGCATCAATGCTTGAATCTATGAATCCCAACTCATGATTCTTCAAATTAAAATAAATAGTTAATGAGGATTTGATCCTCCTTCTACTTTGAGCTCCATAGACTAGGGCGGGTGTACCTCTTGATTTATTGTTTCCTATTAAATCAGACATCGGATTCAAGGATTTTCATCCTTCTTCTCTTCAAGTTCCAGACTCAGGAAGGCTGACCTAATGATGAGAAATAATTTAATGAATCACCAAAAATGTATGTATTATTCAATACAGATCCTAAACATCTATGCTCATAAACAAAAAATAAAATATTGTTCAATATCTAATTGATTGATGATGAAAATTGGTAGTCTAGTAAAGACTGGTGCCTAATCTAGGACAAAGAGTCAGAAGAAGATATATCCATAGAAAGATATTCATAATAACACACCAAGAACCCAGGTGACTTGCCTTACAAGTCACCTTCTCATTACCATATCTATGTAACAAATTCTTATGAAAGTTTGGAACTCTCTGAAACTACTCTTAAGACTTAATCTCTCCTTGAAAGAAACTTGAAAACAATTTCAGATTCACCTTGTAACCAATGTACTTAAAATGCCTTAAAAATTTAATACACAATAATTCAAAGACAAGCACATGAAGACATCACAAAAATACAAAAGGAATCCCTACTCTATTTTCATTAAAATCCCTCTGTTTCAATACATTCACAATGATCAAAGCTTTGAAAATAGACTCAGAATCAGAAAACTTCCCAACAACATTAATTTCACCATCCTTGTAACAATGGAGAAGAAAGAAGATATAGAGAAAGGGAAAAAAAATTTCAACCCTAACTGACACATATTTGTTTGCAAGGAACCTCTACAAATATCTTCTTTTCTCCAAAAATCTAATTTGATTTCTCTCCTTTGAAATGCCTTGGAACTGCAATCATTCTGCCTAACAGACTTGATTCCACTTGCCTTTTCCAAATTTGAAAAATATCCAAGCATGCCTTTGCAATCTGATTGCACTCTGCCCTTGAAAACTACTTCTTGTGACTGATCCTTCAAGCTTTGAAAACAAATAAATTTGCAATGTTTTGAAAACATTATAAGACTATGCACATTAAATCTTACATTTCTTGTCTCAGTGCAGATTTGACTTTTGAAATTTATCTTTGAACTATAGTCTTTTAACTCTTTTATTATCCCTACACTTAAGTCTTTTATTTTCTCTCTTTTATGCATAGTCTTCCTAGAACTTACCAGAATCTAAACAGTGTCAAGTGTTGGTTTGTTTCTTGCATTAACTATGCTTTCCTGGTTGAGTTGGAGATTACCCTTTATCTCTAGATCTCTAAATTTCTGCACTAACCATGGGTTTATCTAGAGATTTGGGGAATGCCCTTATCTTTGAATCTCTGAATAAACTTGACCTTAACTCATCCTTGACCCTAAATTCATCTGGAGATTGTGAGACAAGCTTATCTTTGGATCTATGAATGTTGGCACTAACCCCGGTTAGATTTGTAGACTTGGAGACAACCCCTGATCTTGATCTGATCCAACAGTTTGTGCATAACCTCAAAGTGTTTTGGACTTAACCACCAACATTCAACAACCTTGCACAAGGCTTATTAACCAGTGTCTCTAAATCCTGAGATATTTGTCCTAATCACAATTACATCTAGAGATCTGGTGCCAAGGTCAACTAACTTTTATCTTTGAATATTTGAATGTTTTTCCACTAACTTCCAACATTCAACACCTTGGAGCCATAGTCAACTAAATGTTACCTCCTAATCTTGCAATGCTTCACCACTAACCACTTGCATTCAATGACTTGGCGCCACAGTCAACTAACTATTACCTTCGAATCTCACAATCTTTCGGCTAACCATAGGTTTTTCTAGAAATTCAGCACTTGACCGCCATGTGTCCTATCACCACATCATCTCCACCTATGTGCCAATTTTCTGCCATATCACTGCTAAAAGTTTTTTCCCTTAGAATGGGCATGCTTCCCAAGGCACCACCCATGCGCATGCATGGAGAGCCTCCTGCTCATTCGTCAAACTAAAATACAAGTGGTTTATCTTTTAAGAAACTTGGTTCTCCTTTTTCGCATGAATGTGGGACTAATGTTTTGTAAGTTTTAAAATCTTTGTGTGCACACGAGCCCAAAAACATGGTTTATTACCTCCTTCAGTGAGCATGGCATTCACACCCACCAATGGGTGCATTTGCCAAGAGCACCTAGCCATTTCTTCAAATTAACATACAAGTGTTTGTAGATTTAAACACCAAGAAACCCCAAACCCCACCAATGTGGGATTAATGCTTTACATGCTCTCCAAGTTTTTTAACCTACGCAGACTCCTGTTGGAGATTTGTTTCTATGCAGTTGATTGATTGTATGTTTGTCATTGATGACAACATATAATATGCAGTAGTGATTCTGTATGTACTTATCAGAATGATGATATCAATCCTTGCATGGATATATTCAGGTTGTAGACATGTTTATTATGTTATGTTGATACATGCAGACTCAGATACGATGTTTCAGTCAAGTTGTGTAATTCTGTTATTGGCAGTTACAATTCTAGAAGAGTTCTATTCAGAGTCAATGTATTTAACATGTTTCTTGAGTTGTGCCTATCTACAGGATTTGCATGTGTATATTCATGATTAGTTATGAGTTAACTATGTTTGGTTAAATGTGCATATCATGTAACATCAAGATCGTGCTATTTGAGATGATTTGGTGAAGCCAACTTAGTGAAGCGTCGCATCTGTTCAGTTTGTGTTGCATGGACTTAATATTGTTTGTGTGCTTAGTTAAGCTGACAAAGATGTTTTTGAAGTGTTTCCATGAGCCTTCATGACCTTCTACATTAAGGAAGATACTTATGGAAATTCATTTGTGATACGGTAAGTGTGAATGATAAGAGAAGAGATAGAAAATGTACAGAGTAGAATATCAGTTATGTTTCATTCATCAAGGATCTATGTGAAGAAGAAGTGAAAGATTACAATACACTGGAACTAATCAAGACAGTAGGTCTACTCTATAGTTCATCATTAGATATAGTGCATATCTATTCTACATAATTTTGTAGCCTTCACCATTCAAGCACTGAGCTTTTGGACAGTGAGTCCACACCCCTAACAGGGTTATTTATAAAAGACTCTTAACAAGGTCAGACCCTTAATCAGGTCACTATAATTATTGCATTATAAAGTACAACTCCTAATAGGGTTGAAATATCTTCTAACAGGGATTACTATAAACAAGTATAGTTCATTGTGGGTACTAATTCCCACTTGGGTTTTTACCATTTGGTTTCCCTGTAACCAAATTGAAGAGTTGTCTATTGTGTTATCTGAATCTGTATTTACTTTATTGTATTCTGAAGTTAACAAGAGAAAAGAATTGTAATTGGCTGATAACTAATTCACCCCCCCTTCTCAGTTATCCTTTGGGACTATTCTAACAATTGGTATCAGAGCCAAGTGCCTTGGAGAAGAAGCCTAAGAGCTTAAGGTAGATCAGATGTCTTAGTTCATAAAAGAGAGCCCTAAGTTCGATGGAGAAAATTATCTAGATTGGAAAAAAAAATGATAACCCATCTATAGTGTGTTGGTTTTGATATCTTTGAGATAGCCACACAAGAAGTTTTTATTCCCTCTTTAAAAGATCTATCAAGAGATGATGCTACTAGTAAATAGAAGGATACATTCATAGCTAATGCAGTTGCCAAAGAAGCCCTTATAAGTGCACTATTTGACAGTGAATTTTATGAGATCAAGAAATTAGACAAGGCATACACAATATGGAAGTATTTAGAAGACATGTTTGAAGGAGATATTCAAGAAAAGAATGCATGCATGAAGATATGGAAAAATAAATACAATAGTCTTGAGATGTTACCTGAAGAGAACATTAGAGCCTACAATCAAATGATAAATGAAGCAGTCCCTGGAATAAGAAACAATGGTGGAGAAATATTAGAAGAAGATATAATGGACAAGTTGTTAACTACCTTAACATCAGACTATGAAAACAAGATAATTATTCTAGAAGAAACCATGAAATTATCACAAGATTTCAAGAGAGAGACTTTGATCAGTAAAATCTATGCATTTGAGATATCAAGATTGAAGACTGAACCTATAAGTGAAACAACTTTCAAAGCCTCAGTCCATGGTAAGAAATCCTTACTCATCTCTAGCCATAATGAGAAAGAAGAAGTTGATGAAGAAATAGAAGATATCATTGCTATGATTGCTAAAAGAGGAAAGAAAGGAAAAGGAAAATATGAAGGACAACTTCCATTCAAATGTTTTAAATGCAACAAGATTGGTCACTTTGCATCTAAGTGTCCCACAAGAGTCAAGAAGTTCAGATCTGATTACAAACCTAAGTATAAGAAGGAATGTTACCATGTTGAAGAAGGTGTAACTGATGAAGATTTAGGAGAGGATGGAATTGGATTCATTTCCCTTAGAGACATGGAAAAGTTGCTTGAGGAAATGGACATTGCAGATGAAAAGGAAGAACAAGAGTTAGCCCTAATTTCCAAAGAAGACATCAAAATTGATTGGATCATTGATAGTGGATACTCACACCACATGACAGGTAACAAAGATAGATTTGTTCATTTAGACAAATACAAAGGTGGTATGGTTAGATTTGGAGATAACACTCCTAAACCTATCATAGGCAGAGGTTCTATCACTTTGGATGGAAAGAACAAGACAGATGATGTTCTGTATGTTGATGGATTACATCATAACTTGTTAAGTGTTGAATAGCTACTTGACAAAGGTTATCATTTGGAGTTCAAAGACAAAAAGTGCATCATTAACAACAAGGATGGAGACATGATTGCATCAGGATCTAAAACAAAAGGTAATGTTTTTCAGCTCAATTCAGATGTAATTTGTTTTTTTGCAAAAGTGGATGACAGTTGGTTATGGCACTAGAGACTCTGTCATATCAATTTTGATAACATAGTAAAGATAAGTAATGTTAAGGCACTCAGAGATCTTCCAAGTATAGAAAGACCAGTTGACACAATGTGTAGGGAATGTGTTATGGGAAAGCATGTAAGGATTTCTTTAAGAAGTAAGCAGAACTCAGCTGAAAACAAATTGGACCTAGTGCATACGAATTTATGTGGTCCTACCAAAACAAGGTCATACTACAGAGAAAGGTATTTCATTTTGTTTGTTGATAATTTTTCAATGATGATGTGGGTTGAATTATTAAAAGAGGATTCTGAAGCCTTTGAGAAGTTCAAAATATTCAAAGCTAAGGTTGAGAATGAATCTGGATTAAAACTGAAATATCTGAGATCAGATAGAGGAGGAGAGTTCACCTCTGATCAGTTTTATGACTACTGTGAAGAACATGGAATAAAAAGACAATTGAGTGCTCCTAGAACCCCTCAACAGAATGGGATTGCAAAAAGGAGGAACAAGATTATACTTGATACAACATGAACTATGGCGATTGAAGGAAAATTTGCACACACTTATTGGAGAGATGCAGTAAATACAGTAGTCTATACTATCAACAGAACTCAATTGAGGCCAGGCGCAAATAAGACACCCTATGAACTTTGGTTTGGAAATGTACCTACAGTAAAGTATTTCAAAAATTTTGGTAGTAAATGCTACATCAAGAGAGATGATGGTGTTGGTAAATTTGATGCTAGGAGTGATGAAGGTATTTTCCTTGGTTACTCTACAAAAAGCAAAGCATACAGATGTTTCAATTTGAGATTGAAAAAGATAACTGAAAGTGCTCATGTAAAAATTGTTGAGAAGTTTATGGTTCAAGAGAGGTAATATGAATATGCACCTATGATTGAAGATGAACCCAAGCCTAGCAACAAAAATACTGTTATTGAAGAAATGTTTGATTGCATTGATGTCTCATGCAATGACCCTGAATCAAGTAGAGAAGAATCACAGATTACAGAAGAAAAAGTAACACCTAAGGTTCCTAAATTCACATCTAGATACCACTCTAAATATGATATCATAGGAGATCAGAGCAGTAGTGTTTTGACCAGATCAAAAGAAGAAAGTATAACAATGGATGAAGAGGCATGTTTACTTTCACAGATTGAACCTTTAAGTGTTGAAGATGCTTGTAATGATTCTTATTGGAAGAATGCAATGAAAGAAGAATTAGATCAAATAATTAAGAATGAGACATGGGAATTGGTTCCTAGACCCAGTGACAAAAATGTGATTGGAATTAAGTGGATCTTTAGAAACAAGATGAATTAAGAAGGTACAATAGTAAGAAACAAAGTAAGATTGGTATGTAAAGATTCTCCTATGCAACATTCAAGGACTTTAAAGTTTATCAAATGGATGTAAATTCAGCCTTTTTGAATGGTTACTTGAAGGAAGAAGTCTACATAGAACAGCCTGAAGGATTTAATCTTTTATATAAACTAGACATGGTATGCAGATTGAAGAAAGCACTCTATGGTCTTAAACATGCCCCAAGAGCTTGGTATGAGAGACTTGATGGTTATCTTACCAAGATTGGATTCAAGAAAGGTGAAGCAGATTGTAACCTATCCACAAGAGAGACACCTGATTGATTACTACTAGTTTCCATATTTGTTGATGACAATATCTTTGGAGGAAATGACAAGCTTAGTGTAGCATTTGCAAAAGAAATTCAGAATGAATTTGAAATGAGCATGATTGGTCCTATAAAATACCTTTTGGGACTAAATGTAAAGCAGACAGATAAAGGTATATTCATTAATTAGTCAAAATATGTGAAGGAAATATTGAAGAACTTCAAGATGGAAGACTGTAAGCCAATATGCACTCCTATGATAACAAAAAGCAAGCTTTCAAAAGATGATGATTCCACAGCAGTTGATAAGACATTGAACAAATCTATGATTGGAAAACTCATTTATCTAACTCAATCTAGACCTGACATATCTAATGCAGTTGGCATTGTTGGAATATTTGCAGCTGAACCCAAGTAGAATCACCTAATGGTAATCAAGAGGATATTTAGATATCTAAAGGGAACTATAGACTATGGTTTATGGCATCCTAAATCAGAGAATGTACAACTTCATGTGTATACAGATGTAGATTGGGTAGGTTGTATTGATGATAGGAAGAGTACTTTAGGAGGAGTATTATTTCTTGGAGATAGGTTGGTTTCTTGGATAAGCAAGAAGAAGAACTATATTTCTGAGTCAACAGCAGAAGCTGAATATGTTGCAGCAATACTGAATTGGTCAACCATGGTTTGGATCAAGCAGATGGTTAAATAATTTGGTATTCAGGTTGATTATCCTATTTTTATTCACTGTGATAACACTAGCACTATTAACATGTCTAAGAACCCTGTGATGCACGCAGAGACAAAAAACATAGAGATCAAGTACCATTTTCTGAGAGAAAAGGCTGCAGTCAAAGAAGTGAAATTGGACTATGTGAGCACCAAAGAGCGGTTGGAAAATATTTTCACAAAACCTTTATCAAAAGATACTTTTGAGTATCTCAGAGAGAAGTTGGGAGTAATTCCCTAGCCTAAGTTTGATTAGAGAATACATGAAGAACATCAGTCCTTTGTGACTGATAAATGGTTGACTACTCTACTTCTGGAGTAGTACCTGTGCCTAATGGTTTATGGCACCCTTTTCCATTGATGTCAAAGGGGGAGT
>MU224968.1:4082040-4095500 GCA_018584345.1 Thuja plicata
TTGATTATGATATGATCAAGGAAATTGATATAATTGATATTGTTGATATTTGAAAATATTGATTCAAGGATTTGATAAATTGAGAAATGGGGCCCAAAGTCTAGGCGACCATTTTAGGGTGCATACACCAATGACTACAATAGTGGATTCTTTATTGGTTTTTTGATCAGGTAGTGGTTTCATGGTATAGGTGACTCCTTCCTTCACAATGATGTAAGTATTGTTTCTATAGTTATGTGTGGCATCCACATCATACTACCAAAGCCTTCCTAAACAGAGGTGGCAAGCATCCATCTCAAAGAAATCACACATGACTTTGTCTTTATAGTCACCAATGGAGAATTCTATTAATGCTTGTTCAGTTACTAAATTTTTTTTCCCTTTGGTGAGCCAAGATACATGATAAGGACAAGGATGGGGAAATTTATTATAATTTAACTTTTGTATCATTTCCTTAGAAAACATATTTTCAATTAAACCATAATCTATAAGAAAGGTACATACCTTTCCTTGGCACTTTATCTTTGTCATGAACAAATTATTTCTTTGTGATGGCTCCATGGTCTATGGTACTTGTAGAAATGTTTGTCTCATCATCAGACTTATACCTTCTTCTGGATCTAGATCTCTAGGATTTTGATTGTTACCTTGGTTGTCCTCATGAACTAGTTGTGCTTTCCTTTCTCCCTGATTATTGTTCCCTTTCTCAAGACATCTTCCAGCATGGTTTCCAAGTTGATTATAGTGGTAACATCTCAAGGGACCATTCCCTCTTCCTCTACCAAAGGGTCTCCTTCCTTTGAAATTTCCTCTTGCATTGGTCTCATTCCTCTTTGATTGGTTTTGATCAAGGGGTTTGATGTTGTTACTAGATTGTCCCCTACTCCAAGAATTACCTCTACCTCTGAAATTTTTTTTAAAGTTATTGTTTCTTCCTCTACCCCTATTTGATTGGTCTTGTTTTATTCTGAACTTATCCTCCACCTTTAATCCTAATTGAAAGCATTGTTGTACTATTGTAGGAATGGTTAGACTTAATTCATCTTGAATGGAGATCTTCAAACCTTAAAATGTATCTTACAAGTTTTACACATTCGGGCTCTATCATCTTGGTCTTCATTACAAGCCTTTGAAATTATTTGGTATATGATGACACATTCATCTCTTTTTGTCTCAAACTCATCCTCCTTTTATGTATTTGGACTTTATAGTCCTCAAGGACATATGCTGCCCTGATTTTTCTCACCATCTTCTTCTAAGTGGTGATTCATTGATTTCCACTCTTCACCCTGTCATCTTGAGTGAACTTCCACAATGTAAGTGTAGATCCTTTGAGTTTTAACTTGGAAATATTTATACTTTGATTCTTAGGGATATCTTCACAATCAAAGAAACTTGAGAGGGCATCTACCCACTCCATAGAAGCATCAGGATCCATCTTCCTATCATAGGTGGGTAAGTCAAGCTTAGAATCCATGGTTCTTCTCTCCATGGATTTAAGAGTCTTCACTACCAGCCGCTGGTCTATAGGAACTTCTTCTTCTTCCTGCTGAAGGGGTTCTTCTTCACTCCCTTCCTCAACATCCTTAGAGTTACCACCAACCTTCCTACAAAGCTCTTCCTTAAGCCTTTCCACTTCATCCTTTACTCACCGCATCTCTATGTCTCTTTGTGTATCTTGCCTTAGATTTGGTCCCTCAAGTACATAAAAATCTTTGCATTGGTCATCCTTGAAGACAACCCTCCTTCATCTCCTAACATGGTGGTAAGCAAATCTATGACCTAAAGATCTTAGGTTCTCTGATACCACTTGTTGCAAGTGGCTAGGGTATACTAACCCAACCACTAGATTCATAACTCCTTATGAGGAGTGACAAGCCATGACACTCACACCTTTACAAACTGGTACAAAACATAATCACATTACTCCCCATGAACCCATGAATGGTAGATAACTGAGATGGGCTCATTTTGGAAGGATTCACTAGGATTCAAGCCACTAGCCGTAGTGCAAGGATGACTACAAGGCTTAAAATTCCATACAGAGGTAAATAGGGATCTTATACATCATGGGATCATCAAGATAGACTTTACCCATACACACAATCAAAATTATTGGGGTCTTTGAATGCATTTGCTAGACTATCTAGTCTAGTGCTTGTAGCCCTATCCAGGTAGTACAGTAAAGACAACTTTAGAAAGTTCCAAAGAACATAGGGATTGAATAGTAGATTAAAATACCCTTTACCAAGATATATCTAAACTAGGAGCACCAAGGATTGATAATTCATCATAGGGTCTAGATTCAAGATTTTCAATCTGGGCTAGAGGGCTAATTAGGCCTCCATCAAAGAAGGAAGTGACAGAAAATAGAATTTTTTCTTTGTGAAACCAATTGGAACACTTAGGTATTAACAAAAAAACATCAAATCCAATATTAGGGCCCTTGGTTCTTGGTTCATTAGAAGTTATACACTACTGTGTGTTTTCAGAATTGGTGCATACATGATGATATACACCTAGGGCTTGATCATACGGCCATATCCCTACATCAATATGAAAAATAATTGTAGAATCAATGAAATCATATTAGAAAGAATATTTCCACCATGGGTTATGAAATTCTCATGGTGGAAACGCTCCCAAAGTGAAAAACAAAAAGAAACCCTAAAAAATGGACAAAACTAGAGTTGCAGAGATGAAAATCGCGATAACAAGAGTTATGGGTAAGATCTCTTCACCAAAAAAATTGGATTCAAAGGTTAAGTCATAGGAGGATGTGATCCAATTAGTCCTTTGTAGTGTTCAATCTGTACATGTCTGTACTATTCAAAATAATAGGAAAAATGTAGGAAAAGTATAGGAAAAATGGTTATTTTTATTGATTCAAAAGTCAAATTTACATCATCTGGCCTTCCACCCACCTATAAGGGATATGAAGACCATTCCCAATGGTTTTACAAAAGTTTTTAAACTTCTTACCCATTGGGAACAAGTTACAAACAAATTTTTGAAAAATTGCTAATATTAGGCACAGTTGCAATTTTGCAACTAATGTGAAACATGACTCATAAGACAAATTAAGTCCATAATAAGGAACCTATCTTATTTTAAAGCCATCCTAAGTTACTAAACTATCCTACAAACAAACATTTATTGATCCCATTACCATAGTGTACCAAGTGGCTTATAAGTGCCCAAACTTGGAACTAGGTCTCACAATTGGGTCTAAATGATTTACAAACTCTAACACCTGAAATAAGAGATGTCTTGAATCCCTTAGGGCCAAGGGTGCACTGATTATAGAAATTTTCAATAATATTCATAATTTTTCATGTACTAGGAGGTTCTCCTGCACCACAAATAAAGAGTTACGACATTTTGAAAGTGACTGCTCTGTGAGAACAATTCTGCCCACACTGGGGAGTTGCAGAAATTGCTTTTGGATTTACCTTCTTAAACCCACTAAGTGCATACCTTATAATCAAAAACCTTATCCATAGATTCAATTTCATATAGGGAATATGGAACTTTAATTATCTCTCTTTGATGATCAACTGATCAACCAACACTAATCTGCAAAGTCAACACTTTCAAAACTTTCTGAACTTAAACACAGAAAAAATGCAGAAATATGATTTGTAAAGGGTTGGGCAAAGTGATAGCTGGATTGATCAAAGTTTAAAATCTTCACGAAGGCCCATTTCTATGTTTTCAATATAGAGGTACATACAATTTCTCAGGATATTCAACTAGGTGTAACTTGTAAGACCTCAAAGTAGGACACTTCACAATTCTGCATTTTCATAGTGAGAGAAACTAAATAAATTGAAATTGGAAAGGCTACATGAAAATTATCACATGAACTCAGAGGGATCTACAAATAGGCATGAAGTTTTACTTTCCTATCTACAACATCATGGAACACTCCATAATGTCATGGCTATCCATCTGGTCAAAGATGCAGACCTCCAAAGTAAGTCACTCAATGACAACTGCAAACATGCACAAGTGTGGATTTGGATAAATACCTCCAAATGACTATCTCCAAAACATGTCAAAAATAAATTATGAGGGTTGAAACCCACTACAATCACTCTATGATAGGTGTTGAACACACTCTCCAAGTGGTTTCTCATAAAAAGCTAAGGGTCACTTTTTACTTGCATCAAACTAGGGCTCTTCCAAAACTTTTAGGAGCAATGACTTGTGCCTTAGAGAAAATTTTAACTTAGCCACTCTAAAATTTATCTAAAATTTTTAGAGTTCCAACAGGAGACCAATTGAAAAATAAGCTGGAAACACTGACTTTTCACAAACTCCTTGATAATCAAACAATGATATAAAACATATAAAGTCTCTACACAAGCATTGCAAGAATAGAAATTGAAATTTTTTCAATAAGTGCAAGGGACTACCTAAAATGAATTGATTTTTCTTAGCACAAGTGTGATAGAAAACAGTTCTATTTTATTGATTTTGAAAAAATAGTACATTTGAGCCCATGTTGCAATTGTGATCAAACTAGACTAATAATAATGATTCTCTCTTTTACATGGTCTTGGAATCCCTATTTGTATAAAGTCTAAGTGATGCATACAAGATTCAGACCGATGTTTCTCTTGATAACTAAAACCTAATCCTAATATCAACAACTAAACATTATTTACAATTAAGGAGTAATTAACATCCTTGTTAGAAATGGTTGTCGACCATAAGGATAATAACAATAGTTACTTAGCAAATCCTTTGTGATTCATCTCAGATAATTAAATAAGGATTTTGCATTATGAACATCATGGTACTTAGACCGTATTTTCATCTATATGCTCTCTATAAACACTACATAATATTAGATATCATGAACAACTTCAGTATCAAAAACCAGATCGTCGACATTGTCGACTATCTTCAAACATTCTCCATCTTCATGAATATTCTGCTAAGAACGTCTGCATGTCTTTATCTTTCTCAGTATTTAATAAAGATCACATTATCCTATTGGTAGATGGATCCATGTTTCACCACCTTTGAAACCCTACATGAGAACATCGATGATGTGTCAAATAGTATACAAACCCCTAAGAGATATAAAATACAATTAAAAATATAAACCAACAAAGAAAAGTCCATGTTGATGTTGCCAGCCAAGCCCTTTGTCTTTTTTCTTGTCAGGGACACATGTCAAGATCTTGCAATGCCTAAATGGGTAAATATTTTTCAATTCCTAATCGCAGCAACACGCCAACCATAGATCTTCACCATGTCTTAACCGTCCATTAATCTTCAAATCTATGTTAATGAACGGTCACCTTTTTTGATGGGTTAAAATATCACTGTTGATTATACCCATGTTATAAACGATAGGAGATTTAGTAACTCACACTTTAACTTGTTTTATGAATGACATGCATCCTCATCATCTTGCTCGACCAGTAAGATATCACCAAATATTATCCTTGTTATCTCATTGTCTTAGACTTTGGCGAGCCCATGACACGTGTCACTCTGTTGTGTTACCTTAAAGAATAAAGGCCATGCATCTCTAATTTGAGGGATATTTCCCACCATAGATCTTGTTTGATGTTTAAGCATTGATTAACTTGTCTCTTCTCATAACTTGTGGGTTCGGGACACTTGTCATCTAATCGCGATGCCTCGATGAATAAAGGATGGGAATCTTCTCAACTAGCGTTAGTCGTAGATGAGATCTGATCTTCATCAAAGATTAACCATAGATATTCCTTTTTTCATTGCTTAGACTAGGTGGGTCCATGAAATGTGGTGATCATTCACATTCCCTTAATGATTAAAATATCTGCATCTTCTCTTAGCGAAAACACACTAACCATTGTGTTGGTTCTCATATCAACAGATTGGATTTCCTATGGACTTGCCAATCCAATGCTTGGAAACCCAAGTTATTTGGTCAACTAACAAGTCACAACTAAGGCAAGGTTGGAACTTCTGCAATTCTGGCTTTGCGAAACCATGGCTGGTAGGCCTATACCTTGATTTATCCTTCAAGTTACAAGGCTTTGTATAGTAGATAAGTAACACTTCAACCTTCTCTCTCAAGTATGGCAAGGCACTTGAAACAAATCTAACTGAAATCAATGAACTATAAATTGAAATACTTTAAGTAATTAAAATAATGTTTAGTAAATGTGTATGTAATTTGAAATGAATAGATAGATAAGATATCACAAAACTATAAACAATGAACTAAATAACTATAATCCAAATAAGAAAGAAAGACTAGTGCCTTAATCAACCATGGGCAATAGAGTCACTATCATTCCAATCTTATGTTCAACCTTAGAGACAATTTTACAAGAAAAATTATCACTTCAAAGGTGTTAGGGAATGTACATGCAACGTAAAACAAATTCAGAGATATTTCAAAAGGGTAATACTTCTCAGATGACAACCCGATTGTCTAAGGCCTCAATCAACACAATTTAACCATGCAAAATGAGAAAACCAATTGAAAATATAGACTATGAATAAAATAAAGAAGCATGCACATAAAAATATCACTTTGAAGAAGTTCTATTGGTTTATCCAAGGGATTAATTGTAAAATTATTAATGAAACAATTGTATATATGAAGAAAAAAGACTCATCTTTATTGATTTAAAAAAAATAGTACATCCATGTCCATGTTATAGTTATTGATCCAAAACTATCCAAATATGTGAAATTATATTATATTGTATTGTCTTCATTTTACATTATGTATATATATGTGTTTGAGTGGATTTCACACCTCTTTAAGGTGAAAAGACACAACCCTTATTACAAATTATTTTGAAAAAACAAATAACTAACTGAAACAAAAATTGCCTAACTTTCGTATTTGTCTTTGGTTGAAAATACATAACTCCTCATGAAAGATAATATTTCTGCTGGAGATAGGAAATGTGATTTCCCGAACTGGGTCATTTTTAGATTTTTAAGATTCCACAATCTTCGACCTCTATCAGCATCATCTTTGTAGAAGGTTGAAATTCTAGCATTTTCTGAAGGCTTCGATTAGTTAGTTCTATTTATAAATGTTTTATAAAGCTTCCTCCCTTTGATATTTTTTAGTATGGAGAAACAAGCTTCTTGATAATGGCTTGGGACTTCTAAATTCTCAAAATTTAGGGTACCTCCACATTGGATGAAGGGCAATTTGCTTGATGAATAATGTTCTTTGACCCCACACAGGTGAGACCTCATTAGACACGTGAATACTATTCATGATTCCAAGATGGGTAAAAGACATTCAATTTCTGATCACGGGATTATGATGACCATTGATCTATTATGATCTTTAATTATTAATTTCTAGAAGGAAAAATAACAAAAGCCCACGAAAAACTTAGAAAATGGATAGGAATATGAATTTAAATATGAATATGAAGGCTGAGAAATATTAGAGTTAGAGAATAGCATAATTTATGAAATAAAAACCATGAAATATGTAAACCATAATTATAAAGGTATAGAGTATACTTCCCTGAGTTGTATAGATATGCAAATTTAATCTACAAATTTGGGTTCTACCAGTGGCTCTTTTCGGGGATGTGTTCATACTTGGACACAGTAAGACCTCAATTTTCTCTGGAGAACCAGACCAAAACATAAGTAAAAAAAACACAGCAAAAAAAATCAAAATAGAACATAACAAAACATTAAAAATATAAAGTTTTAGAAATACTCCTTGTTTCAAGAGAAGAATGACTTTAGATACTGAGCATGAGTCAATAATTCTCGAATGTGGCCTTCTATATCTTGTAATAAATAATTGTTCTCTCCTGTATTCTCAAAAAAAATATAAGGTCCTAGCCATAAAGCTTCAAATTTTCCATGCTTTCCATTGTCTTGATCTTTGGCGTTCTATTTCAACACCCAATCTCCCTTCTAAAAATTCTTTTATTTGGCCCTTTTATCATGCAAATATTTCACTGCATCCTCTTCTTAACATTCTCACTTTGTGCATTTCTTATGATTTCATCTAGTTCTACAATAAAATCCATCCTATTCTCCATGAAATCTATGTCTTCTAACTGTTCCTCCCTACAACATTTATACACATGGAGTATATTGTTCAAAGGTAATCGAGCATGTTTCCCATATACCAATTCATAAGGAGAAAACCCTGTAGAATTTTTGACTGTTATTCTATCTTCCCAAAGTGCTAGGGGTAATTTGAAGTCCCATGCTCTTTTATCATTCTTTAACATTCTCTTTATGATTTTCATTATATTCTTGTTACTTGAATCTACCTAACCATTTCCTTGTGGATGATAAGGGGAAGAGTATGAAAAATTAATACCATAAGTATTACAATAATCAAAGAGCTCTTTAGATCTAAAACACATGCCATTATCACAAACAATCTTGCAAGGAACACTAAATCTTGTTAATATATTCTCTTTTAAGAATTTTATCACTACCTTACTTGAAGCTTGTCTAGAGGGTATGGCCTCAACCCATTTAGTAAAGTAATCTATTGCAATTAGAATCCATTTGTGTTGTCCACTGGAGACATCAACAATTTCACCAATGAAATCTATCCCCCGCATTTGAAATGGCTCTTCAATAGACAAAGTTCTAATGGGTAATGCACCATCATATTTTAATTTTCCTGAAAACATTTGACAATCCTTACACTTTCTAACATATTTATAACTATATTTAAAAACGTGTGGCCAATAATACCCAGCATGCAATATCTTATGGGTAGTAGGTCTTGGTGAAAAGTGGCCACCACATACTCCATCATGTAACTCCTTCAACACTGAATCAACTTGGTTCACATCTAGACAAAACAAAAGAACACCTTCTCTATTTTTCCAATACAAGTCACCTTCTATCAAAACATATCTAGATGCTTGTAAATTTATTGTTATTTTTTTATTATCATTTAAACCTTCTTGACATCTCATGTTCTTTAAGAAATATACTATATCAGTATACCAAGGGTAATTTTCAATACTCACTATTGATTTATCAGAGTTCACCTGATTTACTTGAACTGCCTCCAGATTTGATTCAGTCATAAGTTTAGCAAGACCTTATCCTCTAACCATCTTTTTTATTTGGATCTCCGTGTCAAACTTCTAGATCTGAAATACCCATTTGCATCTCTTGCATGTAACTTTTGACTGCCTGAATATGTCTTTAATTTATGCATTTGGCACATAGGCTATCACCTTTATCCTAAAAATATGGTCTAAAACATTTCACTACTTTAAGAAGGGCATAAGCTTTCTTTTCATTTATGTTATAATTAATTTTTATGCTTGAAGAGTTTTACTAAAAAATGCTATTGGTTGTTCATAGCCCTCATCATTTTTTTGTAACATAATAGGATCAAGAGTATGAGAAGATGCAAAACAAAATATCTGAAAAGGTTTGGAGAAATCAGGTGTCTTAGGGACTAGAGCTTCCTTGATTTATTTTTTAATATTTGCAAATGACTCTAGGGTCTCATTCACCCATTTAATCTCTACACTCCTTTTTAACATCTTGGTAATAGGCTTAATTATCTCAAAGAAGTTTGGGACAAATCTTCTCACAAAGTTTATTTGTCAAAAAAAGGACTATATTCCTTTAACGTTCTTAGGAATCTAGATTTTATCTATGGATGCAATCCTTTCAGGGTCTATTCTTACACCATCCTTTGATACAATGTGCCCAAGTAACTTCCCTTCAGTTACTCCAAAGTGACATTTCTTTGGGTTTAAAGATATCTCATATTCCAAAGCTATTTTTTTAAAAATTGCTCCAAATGATAACAGTGCTCTTCTGCCCTTTTTGAATATGCAGTAAAATCATTTTAGTATACAGACATGATAAGATCAATCTAGCCATCAAAAGAAACATCCATAGCTCTTTGGAATGTTTCTCCTACATTAGTCAATCCAAAGGGCATCCTTGCATTAACATATGTTCCCCAAGGAGTGGTAAAGGTTGTCTTGTATTACTCTGACTCTTTAACCTTCACTTCATTGTATCTTGAGAATCCATCCATCATAGACAATAATTCATTACCAGTAACCTTCTGTAAAAGAGATTCCATATTAGGTAATGCATATTTATCTTTTAAAGATGATATATTCAAGTTTCTAAAATCAACACACAACCTTATATCTCTATTCTTCTTTCTAATTGGGACCAAGTTTGATACCCATGTAGAATGTCTTATAGGCACTATTATTCCTGCATCGCTCAATTTGACAAGCTCTTCCCTCATTTTAGGGGCTATCATTGGGTTTATAAGATGTTGTCTTTTCCTAAAAGGCTTTGCATCTAGTTTTAAAGGGATTTAATTCTAAAATAAATCTTCTTGATAAGATTTAAGCTCATCATAGGACCATGCAAAAATATGCCTATATTTCCTAAACAAGGCTATCAAGTCTGCCTTAATCTTAGTAGTGAGCTTCTTACCTATGTATATTTCCTTTGGAGTATGATCATTTCTCAAGTTTATCCTCTCAACTTCTTCATGATTCTCAAATGTCATGCCTGCCATAAGACTTTCTTGCTCATAAAAAACTCCTTCAAGTGTTACCAAGCCTCTGGGATTTTTTTTTGTCTTTAGCTGCACAACTTCCTTTCCAAAAAAGTATCTTTGTCATCTTTATTCTTTATATATCCATTCCAATCTGTGTTTTCATCCTCATATCTTTCTTCATTCACTAGAAATTTGGGAAGATCTATGTCATCTTCAAACACTTGTCAATTGTGCACATTGTTAGGAATTGATGGTTTATTTTTCATCTCAATCTACAAAATCTAATCAAAAGGAACATCAACCTTCCTGATGGTTAAATTAGCCAACAATTCTGCAAAGTAATTTTCTAATCTTTCTACCCATTTGATTGAAAATGCATTAAAAAAATCAATTAAATCCAAACTAAATTCCTATATTGTTTTAATCTAGGATTTTTAGTTGCGAATTTACTTCTAACTTGAGAAAAAATTAGATCAGAGTCACCATAAAGTGAAAGCATCTTAATACCATAATATTTTTCAATTTTTAAGCCAAGGATTAGTGCTTCGTAATCTAAAATATTATTAGTACACTTAATATTTAATAAAAAGGAAAATTTTAAAATTTTACCATATGGAGATATAAAAGTGATCCTAGCACCATTAGCTTCCTTGCTTTATGCTCTATCAAAAGTCATTTGCCAAAGCTCTTCCTAATTTTCTTAAAAATGCACTTCAATGGGCCTATTGAATTTTAGTGCTGGTTTAGTGACACTCACCTAGAAATTATCCATGTCTAAATGGCAGAAGTTTATTGTCTCCATCCTAATGTCCTCTTCAATTATTTATGGGGATCTTGGCTCCCTATTAATTTTCACTTCCCCTCCATCCACTCAAATAGTAGCATAAGACAAATCTAATTGAATATGAGAAGCTACTAAATTTGACTATTGCCTAGATAAAAGCATTCCATAACTAGAAAAAAATTCTACAACAGTGATATCAATTTTATATGATACTTTAGGACAAAAAGGAAATTTAAATTCCACATTGTTTATAATACCAACAACATGTATAGATCTATTTTCCATAGCATAAAATCTCCTATAAGTTCTCTTAACCTTCATTCCAAGCTCCTTCATAACTTTTGAGGGCATGATGTTAACTGTTGCTCCTGAATCTATCATACAATTATCAATGAGTTTATTGTTAATCATCAAAGTGAGATATAAAGGATCTTATGTTCCATTTTGAGAAATAGTAGTTCCTAAATAAAACACTAGTGGTTCTTCATTTACTGGTCTCTAATTAGATTCCTCATTAAAAAGATTACCTACATTAGACAACACCTTCACAACCTCATCTTTGTATTCAGATATTTTCATCATCTCAAATAAAGGAATAGAAATTTTCACCTGAGATAAAGAATTAGATATAAAATAATTACTATTGGGAATAGACTTACTAACCATTGGTTTCTCTTTTGGCTTTGTCAGTTTAAGAGCTTGATGATGATCTACCTGTTTCCCCAGCTTTGCAGTATCATCTTTCATCTTTTGTGTGTCAAGTTGGCTGACCTTATTATTTGGTGCCTTGATAGGTATTCCAATAGGTTTTCCTTGATCAACATTTATTTTTCTATTCCTCAATTTGTAATTATTATTTTCTTCCTCAAGTGTTGCAAAAATATATGCTTCTTTCTTCTCATTTGTTAACCTCCTTTTGAATGGAAACTCTCCTTATTTCCTATCACACTGATATATCCTTTTTAGATCATCATGGTACACATAATCCTCATCAGAATAACTGTAATCATCTCTTCCCTACATGGGTTCATATGTGACATTATTCTCTATGGGTTTCTAATCATCACTCTGATCTTCATCCTCTTGTAATCTCTCGGCCACACCAAAATTATTAGGAGAATATGGTAACATGCAAGATTCAAACCAAGGATATCTCTCCACCAAATGGTTGTTTCTTTTCAATAGATTAGGTGTTTCTTTAGCATAATTTTTCTTTTCATGTCTACCATCTTTAAAACTAGTATTATAAAGCATATATTGCAATCTAAAACTGTCATTTTTAGGGAATGATGGCCTATCACTCCTACCTTGCTTTGCATTTAGAGTTTTTAACATATCCATAATTTCTTTGAGATCATCCTTTTTAGGGGCCTTCAAATTGTGTTTTAGTATCATCCCTTTTATCTATCCTTCCAATAGATTTTATGTTATTTTCAATAGTATTAGCAACATTAAAAGCTTGATGCAAAGTTGCAAGTCCTTGTGATCTAATCTCATAATGTGTTTTGCTATCAAATGTACTCATATAGAAATCAATCAAAAAAGACTCAACATGTCTTATATCTCTTGGTATTTTGTTCAATAATTTATTAAACCATTTATTGAATTCTGCAACTAATTTATTAAAATTCTTTTTAATGTTGGTTAATTCATGAGATGCAAAAGATGTATCATTATGATCACCAAACTGCTCAACAAATTGATTTACAAAATCACAACAGCTTGAGATGGATCCATCGGGAAACCCCCTATACCATTCAACAACATCTTCAGTTAATGACTAGATAAATGACTTCATGAAAACATCCTCATGTTCTCTCTCTAATTCTTAAATGATGTTTTTTAAATCTATGGTATGTTGTTCAGCATATTCCACTCCATTCCCTGAAAATTTTTGGAATTGCATTTCTTAATTCATTTGATATAGTGTTTGGGTATCCAACTATCCCACTGAAATCAAGTTGCCTATATATTTTCATCCCCAGGTGATCCCACAATAGTGGGTTACACTTTTTTTCCTAAATAGACATTGAAGTCTACATTTTGAAAAAAGCTTTCAGACTCGGATGCATATTGTCGTTAAACCATTTGAAATTGGAAAATGAAGTAAACTAGTCTTTTAGAATTTTTTTTCCTTCTCTCTCTCTCTCTCTCTCTCTCTCTCTCTCT
>MU224968.1:4095550-4105953 GCA_018584345.1 Thuja plicata
TCTCTCTCTCTCTCTCTCTCTCTCTCTCTCTCTCTCTCTCTCTCTCTCTCTCTCTCTCTCTCTCTCTCTCTCTCTCTCTCTCTCTCTCTCTCTCTCTCTCTCTCTCTATATATATATATATATATATTGAATTGGTTTGAATGGTTATTTTTCCTCTCACAAAAAACTGCTATGTTGCTGAAAACATCATTTTCAAAAAGTGAAATTGACTTCATAGAGCATAACTTTTTTTCTAAAATAGATATCAATGCGCTTGTTTTGAATTTGGTTTTGAAACATCCATATGGAGGGCATGCAGTTGGTTTGATGACATTATCATGACTATTGTATATTTTATGAACGTTTGAAGTTAAGTAAACCGTAATTTTGACATACCTTAACTACATAGCTTATAACTTGTGTATTTATTGAAATTCAATTTTTTTTTGATAGAAAGTAGACTTGAAGATGGACTGTTATTTTTCAAAAAAAAATTCTGTTTTCTACTATTTTTCATTGAATGTCAAACTTGGAGGTTTATATTTGATAAAAAAATGTACATTCGATGCACGTCAAAAAACATAGACCTAATTAATTCAAAAATTGTCAAATCTATATTTTTGAGAAAGCTCATTCAGAGTACTTGTGCAATGCAAAAGGACATATCGTTATTCTTCCATTTAAGCCCTGTGCTTGAGCCCTGAAGCCATGAAAACTTCATATTTGTGTCAAAAGTACTTTCTATTGAAAGTAATTTCATGGTTTGATGTTTGTTAACTATTTACCAAAGTAGTTTCGGTAGAAAGTCATCTTTTTCGATAGAAAGTTAGAGATGACTTTCAATAGAAACCTATGTCAGCATATTTGGTGCCATTTCAGGTTCAGAATGATTACGTATAAATAAATATATGTTTTCTTCATCTTATTAATTTGAAAGTTGCAAAATAATTCGCATTTGGGAAAAGGAAGACTTTTGAAATTGATTTTTTTCAAATTTTGTCAAAAGTCAGTGGAACAATTTTGAAACTTGTGATGGGAAATAAAAAGAGAATTCTAAATAAGAGTACACAACATTATTTAGAAGATACTGAAAAAATACTACGTGAAGAATCTCAGGAAATATATTACCATAAGAAACAAGGTATGTTTCTATCTCTTTATCTCTCTCTTTGGATATTTTAAGTTGATGGTTATGACTTGTCTTAATGAAGCATGTAAGCATGATATTGCAATACCTAATTAGACCTAGTTAGACCTATTAGGACATAATTAGACCTAAGACCCTAAACCCTAACTAATTAGACCTAAGACCCTAAACCTTAAACCTTAAACCCTAAACCCTACCTAATTAGACCTAAGGTCCTAAACCCTAAAGCCTAAAACCTAGAAACCCTACCTAATTAAACCTAGATTAGGATATAATTAGACCTAAGACCTAATTATGACCTAATTATCCCTGAGACATAATTAGAGATCTATTAGGACCTAATAATACCTAATATGAGTAATAGTCCTCAACTAATAGGAACTAAATTATAACGTAATTTTTTATCGAGTAATAAGACATAAGAGTACCCCTTAAGACCAAATACTCAAAACCAATTAGTGCATAAATAATTTAAGACCTAATTAGACCTTTAATAAGACTAATTAATACCTAATACGAGTAATAGACCTACTAGTTCCTAATATTAGCAATAGGACCCACTTAGATCCAATTAGACCTTTTAGTACCTAATTAGATCCAATTAGACCCTTTAGGACCTAATTATATCTAATTAGAAGGTATTCTAGGACCTAATTAAATCCAATTAGAATGTATTAGGACATAATTAGATCCAATTAGACCCTTTAGGACCTAATTAGACACAATTAGACCCAATTAGACCTATCAGGAGCAATGATAGGTTATATGACCCCTTAAGACCCTATTAGACCCACATCGACCTAATTAGACCCTTGATTATAACTATTAGACCTAATTAGACCTGATTATACCTATTAGGACCCACTTAGATCCAATTAAACCCTCTAGGACCTAATTAGATCCAATTAGACCCTTTAAGAACCAATTAGATCCAATTAGAAGGTATTAGGACCTAATTATACCTTTAGGACCTAATTAGATCCAGTTAGGACCTAATTAGATCCTTTAGGACATAATTACATCCAATTAGAAGGTATTAGGACCTAATTAGATCCAATTAGACCCTTTAGGACCTAATAAGACCTTGTAGTACCTAATTAGATCCAATTAGACCCATATTGACCTAATTAGATCCAATTAGACCCAATTAGACCCTTGATTATACCTATTAGACCTAATTAGAGCCTTGATTATACCTATCAGACCTAATTAGATCCAATTAGACTCTTCATTATACCTATTGTATGCAATGAAACCTAACCTGTCGGGAGCACGCTCAGACATGCAAATGTTAGAGATAAACATTAAATAACAACATTATGCATATCTAAAGCATACTACTAAAAAACAAGAAGACTTTCATCACAACCTCCGATGAGCCAAACAAGCGCACCCAAGCCTTGTTGATTTTCTCTTAGAGAGGTTTGTGGGTATGCTCTCCCAACACAATATTAAAATCCCACTAGAAATGCATTAAAATGATAGGTTAATAACTCAAGAACAAGTATAAGGAACTTGTTTCAAACTTTCACCATGGATGAGAATGCAAGCTTTAAACTAGAATGACAATGCAACATCTAACTAAGATAAGAGAACTAGATTCATTCCATATTAGACCTAAGATTTGATATCTAGATTCAAATATGAAATAAAATGAAAATACACTAAGATGAGTATGCTAAATTGCTTAAGAAATTCTAGAGCTAAACTAGCATGATAACAATGCATAAATGAGAGATGCTTTGCTCTTGAGAAAGGACTCTATTTATAGAGTTTTTGGAGGAGAGAGAGGGCTTGGATGAGGTGGAGCTCATGTGGCATCCACATAGGTGCCACATGAGAGACACATAAGCCATGCAAGAGGCCCATTTTGCTCACACATGTGTGAGCAACTTTGGATGTGATGGGTCAAAGTGTACTTAAAGTACACATGTGAAGGATCTTGTAAGAAGGTGTAAGAGGGTGTAAGAGTTTTGGGCCAATGAGACACTTTTGGAAAGTGTAAGAAGGTGTCATCATAGGTGTAAAAAACTTTGTTGGCACCAAATAAAGATTATTTTGAAAAAGTTAATTTTTGGAAATTTGCTCACACATGTGTGAGCAAATGATTAGGACTAATTGTTGTAGGAATCAAGAAATTAGCTTAATTAACCTTGGTTAATTAATGAATAGGTTCATTTGGTGAGAGTGATGTGAGGTAGGGTAGGATCTAGGCTCAAATTAGCTTAATCCAAATTAATTTGGATTAATTGTAGTTTAGCAGAATTTAAGTCATGTGAAGGAATAAATAAATTAAAAATTTATTTAAAGGGGATTAATGAGGGATAATGTATTAAATAAGATTTAATACATTCAAAGGGATAGTATTTAAATTAAATTTAAATACTAAGGGAGATGAATCATATTTAATTAAATAAATTTAATTAGATAGATAGAAGAATATAACAAATATAATTAATTAAAATTAACTATAATATTATGGAAATATTAATTAAATTAATATAAGGATGATTTTGGACGTCTACATTTTGCCCCTCTTTGATGCATTGTCAAAAGTGACATTGCGTCAAAGAAAAGAAAATAAGATGCCCCAAAGGATTCAGAAAACCTACGACAACGAGAGCGGAGGAGTGTGCCCCCTTGAGAAAATAAGAGAAAAAAATATAATTTTTTAATAAAATTTTCTCGAAAAGGCAAGAAAAAGGGGAAAGTAGGCCAATTGCATGACGTGTCTAGGAAAAATGGAGGGGAAATGGGGACCAAGATAGAAAAAGAGGAGACCGATGGAAGAAATGGGTCCCAAAGGGCTATAAATAGTCCACTGGGGCCCATAGACAAGTCACTTTCACCCACAAAGAGCAAAAGAGAGAAGAAGAAGAGATAAATGGCAGCACAGCGAGAGCGATCACAGCTTGGAGAGCACATCCGAGTGTACCAGTGGCTGACAAACGCAGGACCACCGGTGAGTAGTTGAGCGCCCACCTTTTCTTTAAGGTTTTTAATGTTTTTCAATGGTAGATAGGAGCAATAAATGCTTTTAAAAGGGCGCGCAACGTAGACGGCGATCACCCATCTACCGCCTGTGCAGATGGTAATCGAAAAACCGCCATCTACGTAGACGATGATCGACAAACTGTCGTCTGTATAGATGACCGACAGGTGATGGTCATCTACACAAATGAAGATTTGCCCAATCTCCATCTGCGAAGGTGAGAGAATAGAAAATGCGCAGCGGAGATGACAGTTTTCAACACCGCCGTCTGCATGGCAAGAAAGGCAGCAGCCTAAACTACCATCTCCGCAGACCAGTGTCTGCGAAGATCTACTATCTCTGTAGACTGGCGACTACAAAATTTCACCATCTATGAGGGTCAACCATTGGCTGCATGAATTAACCCAAAAATAGAAGAAAAGAGATGGGGAAGAGGAAAGACAAGGGTCCGGGAACATTTTTTGATGTCCCAAACGGGCCTGAGACATGTTTCAATGCCCCAGCATGCTATCTGATTGCTGACATGGGTTTTCTAACTATAGGAGGAGACGATCACATTCTGAGCGAGGGAATATTATCTGGTGATGATGGAGCTGGAGCAGCATCTGACAGCGGCTGAGTGGGGAGTGGTGACACTGTGTGGTCTAGAGCACGTGCAGCATTGGCCACATCTTCAAGCACATAATGCGCTCATGTCTGCTTTGATAGAGAGGTGGCACAACACCACCTTTAGTTTTCACTTCCCGACAGGGGAGGCTACGATCACCCTCCATGATGTATGGAGGATCTACAGAGTGCCCATTCGGGGGGTCATACTCGAGTACTGTGTGGAGGGATCACAGGCATACATGGAGATGGCTATGAGGCAGAGATATGCTAATCTGCCGATTACACGGTAGTGGATGTCCTGGTCGGGAGTGATGGAGATGAATCCACAGCCACGGAGACTAGCGCTTTACCTGGCAGGGTTGATAGGGGATGTCTCATGCCTGATCATGCAGGCAAGGGATTCCCGATAGGCTAGGCTCGAGTATTGAGCAACATGGTTGAGGACAGCGACCAATACTGCTGGGGATACGTCATCCTCAGGTAGTTGTACTATGATTTACACATGTGTTCTTACCGCAGAGGGAGAGCACTAGGGCCTGGATGCACACTGCTACTGATATGGGCCTGGGAGCATATAGCAGTTACATGACCGATCAGACACCAGGAGACCCGGGCGGTGTATGAGCCTTTTATCTACCGGTACAGGCTACCCATTAGTTATGAGGCCACAAACTCAGTGGGATACTGGAGGCAATGATTGGATGAGATGGGAGCTATCACATGGGATCCGTATGCAGGATGTGAGGCCTAGGGTCATGAGGCCCCATAGCAGGGGGTATATGCAGAGGATAGATTTTATGACTCGTATTACATGAGGTTTATACAAACTAATTGCTGGTTGTTCGGGAGGACAACATATATGATTTCATGCTACATGCCATCCAGGGTATGGAGACAGATGGAGCAGGTGCAGGAGGCAGTACCGGATGGGTTCCCACATCCATTGGTGACCCATGAGGTAGGAAGTGTATGGGGGATGGGGGCAGATCCTCGAATAGCACAAGGATCTTTTATGGGCATGATTAAGGTGCCCTGGATCAGAGAACGGGAGTCTCTTCTGGACACAGGGGTAGTGCCAGCATATGCATAGTGGTGAGCAGCGCACAGGCCGATCAGATTGGCAATGCCAGGGGTTGTGCAGCTAGATGAGCAGCTAGGGGCTGGAGGGGATGGACAGGGATAGGGAGATGACAGACAGGGAAAGGGAGATGGAGGAGATGATGATGATGGGG
Source organism: Thuja plicata (assembly GCA_018584345.1). Lineage (NCBI taxonomy): Eukaryota > Viridiplantae > Streptophyta > Pinopsida > Cupressales > Cupressaceae > Thuja > Thuja plicata. The sequence goes on from MU224968.1 coordinate 4,101,510, forward strand.
GAGATGGAGGGGTTGGGAGGAGAGTCTGGCCCAAGGTGGCAGCACCACGGTGGAGAGGATAGGTGCAGATACCAGTAGGTGGATAGCCACCTATCATACCTGGTGCACAGGGATAGGACCCAGGACAAGGAGCACCACCATAGGGGCCACCATAGGGTCCACCACCACAGGGACGACCATAGGGGCCACCAGCGCAGGGACCTCCACCAGGACAGGGACCACCAGCAAGCTTTGCAGCCCAGGAGACATATGATACTGTTGTGGCAGAGCGAGATAGCCTGCAGACAGAGCTGGGGAGGGTTTAGGGGTTATTGGTGACAGCACAGGCTACATCTAGCAGCCTGCAAGCAGAGGTTACCCGAATTCAGGGAGAGCTAGCCTCAGAGACAGCACGAGGGGACAGTGCACAGTGAGCACTGGACATTTTACAGGCTCGGTTGGAAAATGGAGAGTTTTTCATCCTCGAGGAGCATGGGGATTGGGTGGAGGAGTAGACAGAGATGGCATCACAGATAGCAGCTCTGACAGTAGAGCGAGATCTAGCATGTAGACGTGCTGAGGACTACAGGGTAGACCGCGATATAGCATGGCTGGAAGGCACAGCTGCAGGGGTGGGTCAGATGATGGTTGATTCTATGGCCACCCAGAGAGAGGCAGGATGCAGGGGCCGAGAGGCCAGATATTACATGGGATTATATTATGGAGCGGTGCTAGAGGGGGCCCGGGCGCCGGCATACTCTTAGAGGTCACAGTCAGCGAGTACGGGGCGAGCATCACAGGGATCAGTGGGGTTACCGCCACATCCCAGCAGTGGAGCAGGACCATCACAGCCACCGCCATGATTCTTCTCAAATTTTTGGATACACATTTTTGATATTTTTGACACATAATGTATGATATGACATTTTGAGATATATACATGGACTTTATTTTGGACTATGAGACTCTTATGTTTATGCATCTTTGATGATTTTACATGCTTATGTATGGATGTACTTATGATATGTACATTTATCGTATATCATGCTTATGACTGACATGCAGGATGGGATGAACATATGTATGCATGATGAGATTGACAAATTTGTGATGCAAGGATGAGATGCAGATTTATGATATGTTAACGCTTATATGTTGATGTTGTAAATGTTTTATATGATGTTGCAAATGCAAATGGTTTTTAATGTTAATGAAAATGCAATGTAAATGATTTAATAAACACTACATAAATGAATAACGTAAGCTATAAGGGTTAATGAATGATAATGTAATGTTGTAATGATTAATGACTAATGAACGTAATGGATGGAATGTGAGACAAATGTATAATGATTAATGATTAGTGATTAATGACTAATGACTAATGATTAATGAAAAATGAACAATGCTATGAATAATGATTAATGATTAATGAAATTAGCAATGCAAAAGATAATACAAAATGTATAACAATGCAAATAATTAATGACTAATGCGATGAACAATGACTAATGAAATGAATGGATGATGACTAATGAGATAATCAATGCAAGAGATGATAATTTAATTACTAATGAATGCAATGGATGCAAGACTAATGAGGACACTATTTTTGTGTGTATCGCAATAAATCTGATAAAATCACTTCGATGACTGGACAGGGGAATAAATAGAAACCTTTGCTAAGAGAAAAACCATAATGCAATATGACCTAACTACTTATGCAAAGACTAACTACATGATAGTGGGATTAATACTGTGTTAATGTTGGAGAGCACACCCTAGTTTGATATTTCAAAAGGAGTTATGCACCATATGCTAGAAAACACAAGTGACATGGTTCCTTTGCGTGGACTAGACTCTCAAATAAATAGATTGTTAGGAACAAGAATGTGAGATATCAGATATGAGGAGACCTATGAAATGTTACTCATGAGGAGACGCAGTACACCTAGATCTTTTAAGGGATTATGGGATGCATGAATCCTACCCCTAGTGAGGCATACATAGTCATAATTGAATATCAAAACATAAATGCACTAACAAACTATGATAAGCAGATCATACCATAAAAGACACGTATTTCACTAGATACTCACCATAACAAACCAAGATATAAGAAATCTAGGCTATCACGATAAGGACATAGTAAAACACAAGATAAAATCAATAAAAAGGTATCCTGACCAAGTGGTCATTCAGTCCAAAAGTTCTTTCCATGAACAATTTGATGAGAAGATTGATAGAATAGCCGTCACCGGAAGGATTCATCCTGATGGGCTAAAGATTTGAGTGATAAAAAACAAAAATTCGCTGGCAATTGCTTGTGAATAAAATGATCATTAGGAAAGTCAATCTGTCTGTTGATTTGATGTAAAACATTTGCGATCACTGTGTCTAGAACAAAGCTCAGTTTTACGATTTGATAAGCTCAGTCGTGCGGGAATCATTATTGTGAAAGAAAGAGAACGGTCAAAGGAATACCTGCACAAATATAGGTAGCGACACTTATTATGAAAGGCAATGCAAGTGGTATAGACAAATGGCAGGAATGGATGGTGGATCTAACTACACATGGCGCCTAAAACAGGTTTTCACCATGGTACTTATCCATTGCGCCACCAAAGTGGTTTTCACATATGGACGGATTTTTCTCTTTCTCTTTTTGATTTTTGTGTTTCTTTTCAAGATTTTGTATTTTTTATGCTTTTTTGATATTTTCTGATTTTTTTTGTTTTTTGAATATTCTGCATTTTTTTTTTTTTGGAATTTTCTGCCTATCTGATTTTTTTTGGATTTTCTGCTTTTCTGATTTTTTTTGGATTTTCTGCTTTTCAGATTTTTTTGGATTTTCTGCTTTTCTGATTTTTTTGGATTTTCTTCTTTTCTAATGATTTTCTGCTTTTCTGATTTTTTTGGATTTTCTACTTTTCTGATTTTTTGGATTTTCTGAATAATTTCTGCTGTACAACATACTACTGACTGATCAAGCATAGAAGCACTTGAGATGTACAATATTTACAGGATCAGGGAGTGGATCTCCCTCTGGAGATGCAATCTGATAGGTGCCAGAACCATATTTTGCTGTAACAGTGAAGGGACCCAACCAATTAGGTTCAAACTTCCCCTTCTTTTCTTTGTTCTGGAGGTTCTTCTTGTTATGCTGCAGGACAAGATCACCAAACTCAAAATGACAGGTTTGATCCTTTTATTGAACTGAAGGTGAAGGCAATTTTGATACACATGAAGGTGGTCTAGTGCATTGAGGCGTCTCTCATCAAGGATTTCTAGCTCTTGCAAGTGGGCAACTCTGTATTCTTCTTCGGATAACAGATTCTTCAGAGAGACTCTGAGGGAAGAAAGCTCAATTTTGATGGGTAAAATAGCCTTAGTACCATAAACAAGGGCAAAGGGAGTGGCTCCCGTGGGGGTTCAAATGGAGGTGTGGTAAGCCCAAAGGGTGGGATTGAGGTGAAGGTTCCAGTCATGGCCAGCTTCATTGACTGTCTTTTTGAGGATTCTAAGAATGGTTTTATTTGTAGCCTCAACTAGACCGTTGTTTTGCGGAAAGTACTTGGAAGAGGTATGGTGGGTAATGCTCTACTTCCTACATAGCTCTGTGACATCCTTGTTCTTGAAAGGTCCTCCATTATCAGTAATAATTTCCTAAGGAATACCATAGAGACAGATAAGATAGTTCAGAATAAACTTCAAAATCTGTTTTCCAGTGGTGTAGGTGAGAGGAACAGCTTCAACCCACTTGGTAAAGTACTCTGTAGCAGCCAGGATGTATTTATGGCCATTGGATGAATTAGAGAAAATTTGGCCAACAAGGTCAAGACCCCAGTGTGAAAAGGGCCAAGGGGTGATGGTGGGTTAGAGTGCTTGGGAGGGAGCGTGTATCAAATCGCCATGCTGCTGACAAGGTACACACTTCTTCACATAGTTGTAGGCATCTTGCTCCATAGTAGGCCAGTAGTATCCAATGCGTAACAACTTCTTAGCCAATGTAAGGCCTCTAGAATGGGCCCTACAGATTCCTTGATGTACCTCCTCTAGGGACGTTTGTGCTTCATTAGAATTCAGACACCGCAAAAGAGTTCCAACAAAATACTTTCGATAAAGGGTATCAGTGAGGATTGTGTATCAGGAAGTTCAGTGAATGAAGGTTTTATGTTGATTGGGAGTTAAAGTAAGTGGGGTATGTCCATCACGCAAGTAGGAATATATCTCTTGGTACCACAGGGAATTGGGATCAGCTATTTCACACACCCTTTCAGAATTTAGCGTGTCATAGGCAGGGACCGTAAGATTCTCAACAAGAAACTCACACCATGCGCTGTGTTCTGGCATAGTGATCAGAGACCCAATTGTTGCCATAGCATCTGCTACTTTGTTTTTGGCATGAGGGATCTGTTGAAATGTTAGGTCAGTAAAATGTGTCTTGAGATCTTCAACTATACGG
>MU224968.1:4115448-4142591 GCA_018584345.1 Thuja plicata
CTAAGGGAGATGAATCATATTTAATTAAATAGATAGAAGAATATAACAAATATAATTAATTAAAATTAACTATAATGTTATGGGAATATTAATTAAATTAATATAAGGATGATTTTGGATGTCTACACCTATTATACCTAATTAGAACTAATTAAACCTATTACGAACCACTTAGATCCAATTAGACCATTTAAGACCTAATTAGATCCAATTAGACCCTTTACGACCTAATTAGATCCGATTAGACCCTTTAAGACCTAATTAGACTCTTTAGGACCTAATTAGATCCAATTAGAAGGTATTAGGACTTAATTAGATCCAATTAGACCCTTTAGGACCTAATTATATCCAATTAGAAGGTATTAGGACCTAAATAGATCCAATTAGACCCTTTAGGACCTAATTAGATCCAACTAGAAGGTATTAGGACCTAACTAGATTCAATTAGACCCTTTAGGACCTAATTATATCTAATTAGAAGGTATTAGTACCTAATTAGATCCAATTAGACCCTTTAGGACCTAATTAGACACAATTAGACCATATTAGACCCTTTAGGACCAAATTAGATCCAATTAGACCCTTTAGGACCTAATTAGATCTAATTAGAAGGTATTATGACCTAATTATACCTACTAAGACCTAATTAGATCCAAATAGACTCCTTAGGACCTAATTAGATCCAATTAGGACCTAAGTATATGCTTTAGGACCTAATTAGACCATTTATGACCTAATTATACCCTTTAGGACCTAAGTAGAGCCAATTAGACCCTTTAGGACCTAATTAGATCCAATTAGAAGGTATTAAGATGTAATTAGATCCAATTAGACCCTTTAGGACCTAAGTAGACCCTTTAGGACCTAATTAGATCTAGTTAGACCCAACTAGACCTAATTAGACCCTTGATTATACCTATCAGACCTCATTAGACCCAATTAGACCCTTCATTATACCTATTAGACCTAATTAGACCCTTCATTATACCTATCAGACCTTATTAGATCCAATTAGACCCTTGATTATACCTATTAGACCTAATTATACCTATTAGGACCCACTTAGATCTAATTAAACCCCTTAGGACCTAATTAGATTCAATTAGACCCTTTAAGACTGAATTAGATCCAATCAGAAGGTATTAGGACCTAATTAGATCTAATTAGACCATTTAGGACCTAATTAGACCATTTAGGACCTAATTAGATCCAATTAGACCCATTAGGACCTAATTAGATCCAATTGGAATCTCTAGGACCTAATTAGATATAATTAGAAGGTATTGGGACCTAATTAGATTGAATTAGACCCTTTAGGACCTACTTACATCTAATTAGACTCTTTAAGACCTAATTAGATCCAATTAGAAGGTATTATGACCTAATTAGATCCAATTAGACCCTTTAGGACATAATTATATCCAATTAGAAGGTATTAGGACCTAATTAGATCCAATTAGACCCTTTAGGACCTAATTAGACCCAATTAGACCCTTTAGGACCTACTTAGATCCAATTAGACCCTTAAGACCTAATTAGATCCAATTGAACGGTATTATGACCTAATTAGATCCAATTAGACCCTTTATGACCTAGTTATATCCAATTAGAAGGTATTAGGAACTAATTAGATGGACAATTAGACCCTTTAGGACCTAATTAGACATAATTAGACCCAATTAGACCTAAAGGGACCTATGATAGGTTATATGAACTATTAAGACCCCATTAGACCCACTTAGACCTAATTAGACACAATTAGACCTATTAGGACCTAATTAGACACAATAGGACATAGGAAATTTCATTTAGATGTTTTGTTTAAAATAACTCTATCTTTGTATGTGAAATTCTCAAGAAGCACAACCTTCTGAAGTTGGAGAAGGGTCATCGCAAGGTCAACAAGCCTAACCTTCAGAAGTTGGAGAAGGGAAATTGCAAGCTCAACAAGTAGTCTCCTTGTGGTTAATTATGTATTTTGGATATTTTCCCTTAAGATGAGATATTAAGAGAATTTTTTATTTTATTTGTAGCCTAAGTACAAGAAACAGATGAGAATGTTATTCTAGCCCAACAGTTGAAGAGAAATATTAATCGTAAAAGTAGAGATCATTTAATTGAAATGGATTTGAAAAAATTGAGATATTATGCTAAACAACCCATAAATACTAGGAAGAGGGCATTGAATAAAAAGTATAAGGAAATAATTGCACAATTTGAGAATCTTGATACAATTGAAAAAACCCAACTATTATCAATTAAACTTCTTAAAGATGAGTTAAAAGAGCCATTAAATTTGTAGGGTGTAGATGCAAGCTTGAAAAGGAAAAAAGATTCTAACATACAAAAAAATATTGTTGAAAGTGTTAATGAAGGTTTGCATTTCATTGGGAAAACAACTAGATCTACAGATAAGCCTATTTCTTGAAGAGTGATACTAACATCTATTTTTTTTAAAAACATGTCCCAAAAAAGACAAATTTCTTCACTTTCATCTCACATCAGGTATATTAGAAAGACAATAGGACATTATTTGAAAAGGAGAACCAATTTTGATGTTACTACATTGGAAGGTAATTGGGCACTAATGTGTAGAGCTTGACGCTCTGATAGGATTAACGCAACAGTTAGGAACTTGGTTACGACATTTTGGACTGATCTTAATCGTTCTTCATCAAATATAAGAGATGTTATAAAGAAGAGGACTGGGCCTAAGGAGTATTTGAAACACACAAAAAAATGGCTGGAAAACACACAACATGAATTGTATCTCTCATTTTGTAATTCAAATCGTGAAATTAAGATTGAACAAACAATGTTTGAAAGATTAATTAAAGCCATATTTTGTAAAGATGAATAAATATTTTGAAACATGTTTTTGTCAATATCATGTTGAATTTGATCTCTACTATCAATGGTTTAGAAAGATGATAGAATAAATTGATGACTATCAAAATACTTTTCTGAAATGTACAAGCCAACTCATAACATCAATCTTATGTAACAAATCAATTGATCATGAAATACGTGAAATAGATTGCATAAGAGGACCTTGTCAAACATGTGGGGATTTGGCTAAATTTCCTTTGAGAGTTGAAGATACTGACATGATGAGGATGGTAAAATGTAAGAGTTACAAGTACATAAAGTCTGAAATGAAAGTTGGGAGAGTGTCAACAAGGTTGGAATATGTAGAAGAGGAGATACGTGTTGCAACATCTATGGAGAATTTTTGTAAATTGATACAACCATATATGTGTCATGTTTTATTGCTAAAGTGAAAGAAAAATAGTTCCTACTACTAAGAGAAACCTTTCCAGTTGGAACAATTTTATCAGTTGTTGACTTTGCAAAAAATTACTCTTTTGTTTCTCAAAAACAACTTCAAGCAAAATATCATGTAGAGGGTTTAATACTCTAGGCTTTTCTCCACTCCAAGTTTCTTAAATGACTAACTCAACCATCTAGTGGTTGTTCTTTATTGTATCTTCCTTCTTTTATTACCTCCAAGACCCTCTTTACCAACTTATCCTCCAAGGTATAGTTGGTACTTTGAAGACTCCAAGATTTCTAGACCTAACTAGTCCAACTAGTTAAGCAAAATCCTAGTCTTTCCCATTAGAACTCCACCTAGAATGCCAATCCTCTACCTAGGATCTTCCCACAGATTCACCAAGACTATAAAGACCCTTCTTGACCCATTCTAGGTCATTTTTCAGTCATCCCAATACATCAAGACACTTTACCAATCCAATTGGTCACTATTTCACTAGGAGGCCTAATTGCCTAATTCCTAGTAGGCCTATTTCCACCAAATTTGGCCAAATTATCACAAAGTCTCCAAATGACCCCACAAAAAAACTTGAAAATATTAAATACATCACCAAACCCTATCATAATACAAAACCTTGACCTCTGGAAGCACCCAAAACCCAACTTTCTTGTAGGCCCTAGATTATAGCCTATTAATTAGGCCTCTGGACCAGTCAACATGAATAAATGACAAACTTGTCTCCAATATTGGATTCACCTCCTACCACCTTTAAATCCTTTTAGGATACTATCTTTTTCATCTATAAATGCCACTAAGTCTTCCCCAAAAGGTCATGGGTGCTCAATCAAATTCGTTCTTCTCCCTGTCCTGGCTCACCTGGTTTCACCAGTCAGCCATAGGGCTTCACTTCTTGCCTATTAAATCCATTGAAACAAAAAAAAAGAAAATATAAAACCTATCTAAAGACCCTAATCCTACTTCCCCCATGGTTTCACACAATTCCACCAGAGGGATTTTAGGTTAGAGCCATTTCTAACTAGGTAGCACTATTTTTGTATCTGTCAGACTAGTGACCTTTAAAAACTTAGAAATTAACACCTACTGAACTTCAAAACAAACTACATATTGCGTATGGAAGCTGAAAGAAAACACTACACTATCATGGATCCCGATCACCTATGCCAGTCCATACACAGCCATATAGAAGAAAAAAAATAGTGTAGATTACACAAAAATGGATACAGTCATCCGTACAAGGGTGTCAGAATTAAGTGTCTCAATCCAAAATCTCATTCACCTCTCTTAAAAATTGATCCCATGCTCATATACTGATCATGGGTAGTTACAATCATTTCTGACCACATTTTGTCATTTCTTGCAAAAGTTGCTCGAGCAACTTTCAAAGTTGCTAGTAACGTTTTGCATTTTGATGCATTTTGACTTTTCTTCTCAACTCAATGATTGATGTTGACTCCCAAGACCCTAAATAGGATATGTAGGGTCCTAAAACATACCTCTAACCCATTTTACACTAAAATTGCAACTTTTCACAATTTGAAGCCAAGATGATCCAAAACACCTAATGAGCACTAAGGCCCTTACAAACATGAAGTTAAACTAACAATGATTCCAACCTTTTGGAACTTATTCTAAAACACACAAAAACTCCTAAAAAAACCCTAAACAACATCAAAACATCAGATAGGGAGGTGCCCTGTACCATACTCCCCTAGACAAAATAACTCAAGTCCCTTGAGTTAGGAAGTCTTCAATGGTGACCCCATGTTTCAGAATATCCATCTCTGTCATCCAAGTGGCCTTAGCTTCAGGTATTCCTTGCCACTTGATGAGGTACTCCTTGTAGTTACCCTTGTCTTCTTTATCAATTTATAGTCCAATACACTTTCTAATTGCAATGGCTTTGGGTTAGGAAAATCTTTCACCCAATCATCATCCTCTAAATCTGCAAGAGTGGATTGACCTATGTTTGGTGTTGGTCCCTTGTAGGGATATAGGCCACAAACATTAAAAATAGGTGAGATCCCCAAATCAGGAGGTAATTCCACCTCATAGGCATTCTTTCCATACTTGTGCAAAATCTTCAAAGGTCCTATCTTTTTCATCAGTAGTTTAGTAGGCTGACCCTTGGGTAGCCTTTCCTTCCTAAGATAGGCTAGTACTAGATCCCCAACCTTGAACTGCAAGTCCCTTCTAGTTTGATCAGCTTTGGATTTGTACTTCTCCACTTGTTTTGCTAAAGTCTTATTGACTTGATCATGTATCTCCTTCATCTATTCTGCAAATGACTCTCCTTGTGCACTTCTCTTGTCCTTCAAATTGAGATCCCTCAACTCCAATATTCCTCTAGGAGTGACCCCATATAATATTTCAAAGGGGATCTTCCATGTACTCCTATTAATGGAGTCATTATATGCAAAGTGTGCCTGCCCTATGATGTGATCCCATGATTTTCCATGTTGTTTGGTCAGACACCTCAACAAATTTCCAAGCGACCTATTCACTACTTTTGTTTGCCCATCTAATTGTGGATGATAGGTTGAAGAGAAAGAAAAGTTTTTTCCAAGCATCTTCCATAAGGTCCTCCAAAAGTGACCTACAAACTTACTATCCCTATCACTTACAATATTGAGGGGCAATCCATGGATCCTCACAATGTCCTTAAAGAATAGACATGCAATTTGAGAAACATCATTTGTTTTCTTGCATGGAATGAAGTGTATCATTTTTCTGAAATGGTCTACCACCACAAACACACTATCATAACCCCTAGGTGTCTTTGGTAAACCAAAAAAAAAACCATACTAAGGCACTCCCAAGGCCTTTGGGGTATAGATAAAGGTTGATACAACCCACTATTGCTGCTTTGTCCCTTTGCCCTCTAAAAAATCTAACATTGTTCTACAAATATCCTAACATTTGACTGCATCTTAGGCCAATAGTAATGCCTATGTACCTATTCCAATGTTTTATCCACTCGAAAGTGGCCTCCCAATCTCCCTTGGTGTTTCTCCTTCACAATGTTTTTCATCATTGAACACTGAGGTATATACATAAGGTGACCTTTAAACAATAGGCCTTCCTGCAATACAAACTCACTTAACTCTACCTTGAATCCCTGCTGAAACTTCACACATGCTTCATAGGCTTCTCTGAAATCTTTGTCCTCATTGTTGAGGTCCTTCAAATCATCCATTCCTACAATTTGTAGTTGTATCTCTTGGATTTTGAGTAATCTCCTACTAAGAGCATCTACAACCTTCTTTCTAACCCACTTCTTATGCTTAATAACAAATGTATAAGCCTGCAAAGATTCTACCCACTTCATGTGCCTCTGATTTAGTTTTTCTTGTCCATTTAGGAAACTTAGGGGATCATTGTCAGTGTAGACCACAAACTCCCTAGGTAGTAGGTAGTCCCTCCACTTCTTGAGGGCTTGAACCATAGCATATAACTTCAAATCATAGGTGGAGTACTTTTGTTTAGCCTCATTCAACTTTTCAGAGAAGAAAGCCACATGGTGTCCTTCTTGGCTTAACACTACTCCAATAGCCAACTTACTAGCATCACACTCTACCACAAAGGGTTTATTGAAGTTAGGAAACCTAAGAGTAGGTAGCTCTACAATCCTTTTCTTCAACATTTCAAACCCTTGGTTTGCTGCCACTATCCATTCAAACTTACATTTGATTCCACCTTTTATGGTGTTAAGTATAGGGGCACACACATGACTGAAATTTCTCACAAACTTTCTATAGTAGGAGGCCAACCCATGGAAAATCCTAACATCCCCTATGGAGCTAGGTGTAGACCATTCCAAAATGGACTTAACTTTATCAGGGTCCATCTTCATACATCCATTAGCAACCACAAAACCAAGGTAAACTAGTTCAATTTTGAGAAACTCACACTTTTCTTGATTTATCATCAACTTCTCTTGATGTAGCTTCCTTAAGACCATCTCCAAATGCTTCCTGAGCTCCTCCTTGGACCTGCTAAAGATTAAAATATAATCAAGGTAAACTATTACAAACTTACCAATGAACTTTGCTAGCACTTCATTTATGAGCCTCATGAATGTGATAGGTGCATTACTTAGGCCAAAGGGCATTACTAGCCACTCATATAGACCCTCATTGGTCTTAAAAAAAAATTTCCACTCATCATCAAGCCTCACTCTTATTTGATGATACCCTGACTTCAATTCCACCTTAGAGAAGTAACAAGATCCTCCTAAATTGTTCATCAAATCTTCTATCCAGGGCATTGGGAACCTATATATGATTTTGATCTTATTTATAGCCCTGGAGTCCATACACATCCTCCATTTTCCATCCTTCTTAGGTGCAAGTATTGTTGGCACAACACATGGGGTCAAACTCTTCCTTATTAAGCCCTTATCCAACAAATCCTAAATCTATTTTGCTATCTTTGCATTCTGACTTGGTGTCATCTTATATGCTTCTTTGTTAGGAAAATTTTCTCTAGGAATGAGGTCAATATGATAACTGACTTCCCTCATAGGTTTTAATGCACTTGGAAAACCATTATCTACTATGTCATGGTACTTCTCCAGCTATGTTTGTATCTCTGGGGGCAAACTGATTTTTCTCCTTAGTTCCCTCCTTTGGTTTTACCACTATTGAACAACATACTCCATTCTCCTTCTTCATGGCCTTTAGAAACTCTTTCCCACTCAATAACATCACACTTGTCCCCACATGATTCTCTTCACTGGGTTCATGCAATGGATCCATTTGGAATTTCTTTCCTATCTTGGTGATGACATAATTGTTCTTCTCTCCATCATGTATTTCTTTGACATCATACTGCCATGGACATCTTAGGAGAAAATGGCATGCATCCATAGGCAGTATGTCACATAGGACCTTGTCTTTATACTCTCTAAACTCAAACTCTACCAAGGTTTGTTCATCTACCACTATTTGTTGAACCTTATTCAACCAAGAAACCTTATAGGGTGTGGTATGAGGTATCCTTCTCAACTTCAATTTCTCCACCATCTCTATGGATACTATGTTCTCAGTGGATCCAGAGTCCACTATCACTTTGAAAATCTTCCCATGAGACCTACAAGTTGTTTTAAACAATTTCTTCCTCTGTGGTGGCTCTATAGTGCTAGGCACTTTCAACAAGATTCTCCTTAACATCAAGTTCTCTCCATCCAATACTGGCCCTACCTTGGAGATGGGAGAAGTAACACTTTGAGTGTCATCCTCTTGTACCAATTGATTCCTTCCATCCCTCATTAAATATGAGGAAGTCTTTACAGGACACCTTCCCATTGTGTGACTCACTTGGTTGCAGTTATAGCATCTGCCAGTAGTGAAAACTGAATTAGATCTCCCTTGGGGTTGGAACCTACCTCTTAGTGGTCATCTACCTCTTTATCCTCCCCTTTGGAAAGATCCTCTATACTTTCTTCCTCCACTACTCTCCATAGAATGATTGTCTTCTTGTCTATTAGAGCTTTTTCCTCTACCAAAGTTACCCTTGCCTCTCTGGAAACCTCTATTATTGTTGCCACATCTTCCTCTTTGATGGAAGTCATTCCTTCTTCTAGCCTTGTCCTCTACTCTTAAGGCCAATTGGAAACATTTGTGCATACTGTCAGGAGCCATCATGTTGATCTCATCTTGTATCCCTTTCCTTAACCCATTAAGGTACCTGCTACCTTCTCCATTTCATCTTCTTGTCTCCTAGCCCTTAGGATTAGTTTATGTAACTCCTCTATGTAAGCACTCACTGACATTTCTTTTTGTCTTAAATTCTGTAGCTTTTGATGTATTTGGATTTCATAATCAGTAGGAAAGAATTGTTCCCTCAATCTGATTTTCATCATCTCACAAGAAAAAATCTTCTTCTCTCCACTGCTTATCCTCTCATCCTACATCATGTTCCACCACACCAATGCAGATCCTTTGAGTCTAGCCTTAGCATAATTGACTCTCTTCTCCTCCGAGACTTCTCTGTAGTCTAATTGGTTGTCAATGGCTTCAAGCCAATCCAACAACTCTTCTCCATTCAGACTGCCACAGTAATATGGTATGTGTTCCATGCTATCCTTGCTTAAAGACTTGAAGCCATCTAAGAATACCTTTTGTTCCTTGTCCATCTCAGGTTATTTCCCTTTGTTTGATGACTTTTCTATCTGACTTTCATCTTCATCACTTTCATATCCCCATTATGTGATCTTCTTTTTGCCCTTTGTCTCAGACACACTAGCCTTCTCCAAGAGGCCCTGTAGTGATTCCACTATGGCATCCCTACTCATTTCCTTAGGAGGCATTCTTTCAACCTCTTGACTCTCCTCCCCTTCAGACATACACAATCTTCAAGCTTTCCAGCTCTAATACCACTCTGATGCAGAGGGTTTGATACTCTAGGATTTTCTCCACTCCAAGTTGCTTAAATGACTAACTCAACCATCCAATGGTTGTTATTTTTTAGATCTTCCTTCTTTTAGGACCTCCAAGACCCTCTTTACCAACTTCTCCTCCAAGGTATAGGTGGTACTTTGAAGACTCCAAGATTTCTAGACCTAACTAGTCTAACTAGTTAACCAAAAGCCTAGTCTTTCCCATTAGAACTCCACCTAGAATGTCAATCCTCTACCTAGGATCTTCCCACACATTCACCAAGACTCTCAACACCCTTCTTGACCCATTCTAGGTCATTCTCCAATCATCCCAATACATCAAGACACTTTACCAATCCAATTGTTCACTATTTCACTAGGAGGCCTAATTGCCTAATTCCTAGTAGGCCTATTTCCACTGAATTTGGCCAAATGCACACAAAGTATCCAAATATTCCCAAAAAAAAACTTTAAAATATTCAAGACATCACAAAACCCTGTAATAATCCAAAACCCTGACCTCTGGAAGCACCCAAAACCCAACTTTCTTGCAGGACCTAGATTATAACCTATTAATTAGGCCTCTGGACTAGTCAACATGAATAATTGACAAAATTGTCTCCAATCTTGGATTAACCTCCTGCCACATTTGAATGCTTTTAGGAGACTATCTGGTGCATCTAGAAATGCCACTAATTCTTCCCCAAAAGGTCATGGGTGCTCAATCAAATTTGTTCTTCTCCCTGTCCTAGCTCACCTGGTTTAACCAGTCATCCATAGGGCTTCAATTCTAGCCTATGAAATCCGTTGAAACAACCAAAAACAAAACATAAATCCTATCTACAGACCCTAACCCTACTTCCCCCATGGTTTCAAACAATTCCACTGAAGGGATTTTAGGTTAGAGCCATTTCTAATTAGGTAGCACTATTTTTGTCTCTGTCAGACCAGTGACCTTTAAAAACTTGGAACTTAACACCTACTGAACTTCAAAACAAACTATCTATTGCATATGGAAGCTGAAAGAAAACACTACACTAACATGGAGCCTAATCACCTATTCTAGTTTGTACACAGCCGTACAGAGCAAAGAAACAGTGCAGATTACACAAAAATGGATACAATCATCCGTACAAGGGTGTCAGAATTAAGTGTCTAAATCCAAAATCTCATTCACCTCTCCAAAAAATTGATCCCATGCTCATATACCAAGCATGGGTAGTTACAATGAAAACTAACCACATTTTGTCATTTCTTACAAAAGTTGCTTGAGCAACTTTCAAAGTTGCTAGCAACTTTTCGCATTTTGATGCATTTTGACTTTCCTTGTCAACTCGATGATTGATGTTTACTCCCAAGACCTTGAATAGGATATGTAGGGTCCTAAAACAAACCTCTAACCCATGTTTCACTAAAATGGTAAATTTTCACAATTTGAAGCCAAGATGATCCAAAACACCTAATGAGCACTAATGCCCTTACAAACATGAAGTTAAACTAACATTGCTTCCAACCTTTTGGAAATTATTCTAACACACACAAACTCCTAAACCAACCCTAAAAAACATCAATACATCACATAGGGAGGTGCCCTACACCAAAATACTACTATAAAGAGCAGGTCACTATCATGGCACATGTTTATTATTGACATGCACAATTAGATTTGGATGGTGTTGAAAGTACAAATAAAACACGGGTCATAAAGAAAGAATATCACTTTTACATTGATGATGATAAAGAGCATGACATACATTTTGTTGAGCATTTCTTTAAATATTTTTTTGATATTTAGAAAACAAAGGCATCAAAATTGAAAATCATTTTGTTTGGTCAGATGGATGTGCAACACAATTTAAATCAGCAAGGCCATTTTATTGACTATGTAGATATCATTGATACCAAAAGATACCACATTTTGGAGTTTCTTTGAGAGTGGACATGGAAAGGGAGAGCATGATGGTGTAGGAGCCTGTATCAAATGTGCTTTAAGAAAGTAATAGCTGGAGTATTAGGGACATCATATAAATGATGCTCATGATGTAGATGAGTTGTGCAAGATGTATTTTTTGGTTCCAAATTAGGATCACACAACATCACAATTGGATCGAGTCATACCATTAAGAGTATTTTGGGATATATCAGCTATAAATGCAACATCACTTGTTTTGAAGTTTACATTTATGTATGTACTTTAAATTTATTGATCATTGAAGAACATGTGTATATATGTATATATATATATACATATATATACATACATATATATACATACATATATATAAATATATACATATATATAAATATACATATACACATATATATATACATATATACATACATATACATATACATACATATATATATATATATGTGTGTGTGTGTGTGTATATATATATATATATATATATATATATACACATGTGTGTGTGTGTGTGTGTGATTTTAAGTTTTCTTAAATTTTAACATGTATGTGTCTTGTTCAGGTGTTGATACAAGATCAATCCATGGATGCAAGAGGGTAGAAAAAATGAGATCCCTGCATTCAGTTATGAGTATATATAGTAATGTGTGGTCATTGTACACTAGAGATTACTCATGCTTTTGTTAGGACTGCATTTCTGAAAACTATGGTGAATGTATGAACCAAAATTGTGGATATGTTAGTGAGTGGAATTTGGTTCCACTATATGTTACTAATACAAATGATGAAGTTGAGGATGAAAGATTTGATGACATTTTGTTGATTTCAACTGATTATAACCATATTTCAGGTCTGATCAAAATTAGTACATGTCCATGTAAATAGCGAGCATGTAGACATGTTATTATTTACTATTCAATTTTGATACACTCTAAGACATATATACAAACTTAGATGTTTCATTTATATTTAGAGACCTCAAATTGAAAACATATTTTCTAGGACATGTTTTTGCAGTAATAGCAAAGCCTGGAAATGTGGAATGTGTTAGTTACTATTTATAACATTGCACCAAGGAGAGGATGAAGGTAAAAAAACATGAAACAAGTGATGGAATTATGTTTCAAATAGGTTAGTAGTGTACATGTTTGTGTTTAATTTATTACAATTGAGGTTTAACTTGTGATGGAATTATGTGCATGTTTATGGTTAATTTCACATCTAGATATATGTTGTTGAACTTGTATGTGCAGGTTCACTTGTTGTGCAAGGAACGTATTTGAAATAAATAAAAATATTAAAACATGGGATTCATTTAATTGATTATTAACCTAACAACAAAGGTTTTTCAGTATAGCCATCTTGTAATTTCCATTGTCCTAATTCTTCATCTGGTTAAAAGACGTGGGGTTTGTAAGTGGAGACTTGATACTAATGACCATGAGAGAATATTAAATGTTATCCAAGAGTGAGCTGAACCACTTGATGTGGTCTAAAACATGCATGAAATATGATTTGTACTAAATTTGTCATGGGTGAGACTAGAAGTTTTCTTAGCTCCAATATTTCCTACCGGTGCCCGTAGTGAATGGAGCAATTTTTTAAAATTTATAATATCGCAAAAATGTCTTCAGGATGTGTATTTTCTTTAGTTTTATCTAGTTCATTAATTATAGGTCATGTGGATACTTATCTAGTTGGAATATGAATGTGTAGATCATGCATGTTGCAATTATTTAATTCTTGGATATAATTTAATTTTATCTAGAACTGTTCATTAATTTTATGTTCCATAAATAATTTTAAAATTAGGATCATTCATATATATTAAACACATACATTAAACATGTATAAGCATGAACTAGACATCATCATTTATCATAGGTCAAGTGCATTTAATCATCAAATGTCTAGGTCACTTATTATTTTGTATAATAGAATTTCTTAAACATCAATCACTAGATCACGTACACATATAACACATACATACATGTTAAGATCATGAAAGTATATAACACATGTACATGAAACATCAATCATAGATCAAGTATATAAAGATCAATCATAGATCTAGTATGTAAACATAAAACATAGAGATCAAGTACTGTAAGCATGAAACATGTGTCAATCATGTCCAAACAAAAAAATGTATGTATGTAATACGTCTAGATCAAATACAAAAGTGCCTAGGACTCATCATAGGACTCCTCACTAAGCGGTCATGCCCAGAGTGACTATCATGCAGTGAACTTTGATAAAATATTACAAGAAAACATGTTATAAAGTATGGAAACACATGTACTATGTGTACACATATCAAAAATTAAAAACTCACCTGTCCGCTACTGATGTCATCATTGAGTGAGTCCCGACAACGTACACAATCAGTGCTCAAAGCATGAGTAATAAGAGGCATATCTTGGTAGAGAAAATAGTAAATTTACATGCTAGATCAAATATTGCAAATTTAAATAAATTAGATTGTAACATTACAATATGATAATTTATACCTGTGTATGTGGTGGCAACTAATATTACTCAGACTCCGTAGCCTCAATCTTACCAACCAAGATATCAATATTTTGTTGCATCTGGTCCAAGTTCAACTCTGCATCTGCAACATGCGTAGACTGCACAAGTCTCTCTAATGATGAATGAAATGGAATAACCAAATGAGATGGCATGGAAGTTGTATAATCAAGTGTCAGAAAATATAGGTAATCTTTAGTGGTCATGTTGAAGTCAACATCCTCAAGGCCAACATTAAAGAAATGGTGCCCTGCATTGACTAAAGGGTATGTATGTTGTGCGTCTCCCTATGCAACAATAGAGTGGTCAGTAGGTGGATCCTCACAAGAATTGTCACTATGGCCACGTTCTAGGTGAGAATGATGTGGCTAAGCATATCTAAAAGTACCAACACGAGCTCTAACACTCGTTATGGGGATATCACACTCTGCTGCTATAAATGCATATGCATCCAACAGATCCTCAGCCAAACTAGACAATGTGACCTGTGTTGTCTCTCCTGTAAGTCCCTCTAGGCTGTAAAGTGAAGGGATGCCTGTTGTAGTATACATTCCATGTGCGGTCCCACTAGAGGATGCTCCACCTAAAAATCTAGAGTGTTGTCGAGACATCAAGTACTGACCAACCTGATTGCTAGATATAGATGCAATAACTGCTACAATGTCCCCTACACTATCAATCACACCTCAAAAGTGGGTGCTAAGAATAACATCATCTACAACAGGACCCAATGAAGGAGCTATAGAAGGTGCCCTCTGACCAACAATGGCCCTATGTACTAGCCTCTGGCGATCAGCTCGATGAAAAGCATCTCTATCAGCAAGACTAACACTCCCCTATCCTAGATGTGCTAGAAAATTAGTGTAATTAACAACCCTCCCTAAATGAACCTCAGCAAAAATGTGTTGTGCAAAGTACAATGGAATCTGGTCGTTATTTGCATAATGACCATGAACAGCTAGAAACCGTGGGTATATCAATGTTGATATAACAGGATCATGACACCCAGTAACCTAATATCCCTTAACGAACTATAAGTATGCATAAGATGGGAAAACTTCCCTTTTTAGGGTCGCTTTAGGAACTAAATCATGTACCTCCTTAAGAGAAAGACCAAAGCCAACCTATTATCTTCCTCTCAAGTATCTCTATGACATCTGTGGTGTAGAGAGCGGTACCATGTATGTCATCTCTAATACTAATCAAGCTAGTAAGTCTAGATTGACATGTGCTCTTATAGACAGTAGAGCTAGTCAAATTATTTATAGAATCTTGCAACCATTCAATTTCTCCATAAGTGCATGCAAATAGTTCCTCAGGGAGAATCAGTGCATCTGCCAAGTGTGATGTGTAATAATATGTTTGATAGATCTATATATATGTATACCTGAAAGATTTTATCTACTGTCAAATGAAGTCTATGTACATATATGTTTTCCTAATTTAATTAAAAATAAAATGAAAGTACACATGTAGCTACATTATTTTAAAAGTAAAATCATATACACATGCATATACATACATATATATGTATACACATACATATATACATATATATAAACATGCATATACATGTATATACACATGCATATACATATATATACACAGGCTTATTCATGTATATACATGTGTATGCTTATACACACACACACAGATATATATATATATATATATATATATATATATATATATATATAAGCATACACATGTATATACACATATATATACACATGATATGTATATACATATGCATATATACATGTATATACACACATAACATGTATATACACATGCATATACATATATATACACATGACATGCATATACATGTTATACACATGCATATACATGTATATACATGACATGTATATATACACATGTGCATATACATACATTAATACACATGCATATACATGTACATACCATGTATATATACATGTATATAAATACATATACATTATATATATACATATATGTATGCATAAATATATATATATATACATGCATATATACACATATACATGTGTATATACACATATGTTGAATTTATACACATATATTATATATATAATATACACATGTATATACATATATATAAATAATATATACATGCATATATATCTATATATATACATGTATATAAATGATATATACATGCATATATATACATATATATTTATATATACATACATATACATGCATATATACTGAATATATATTAAAAATAATAAATAATGCAAATCAAAAAATAAAAAACAATAAATAATACAAAATGAAAAAAATGAGAAAACAACGTTTGCCAATCGGAAGCCCCGCCACAACTTTCACCCATGCCGAAACTGTGGAAGTGAAAGTGATAGTTTGGGTGGGCTTAAAAACCCCACCAAAACTTCACTTTCAAACTTTCGATCGAAAGTAACTTCCGATCAAAAGTACAACATTTCAGTACTTTCAATCGCAAGTTTCCCACTTACGATCAAAAGTTTGGTTGTACATTTTTTGGATTGCACTTTTTAGGGCGAATTCGTTCCTCTGAAAAAGTGTAACCCACTATTGTGTGTTCACCCCACCATAAGATCTCTTCTTCTCTGGCCCATATTATGGCAACTCCCATTCTGACCTCAGAGATTTTGATGATTTGTGCCTTGGTGATTTTGACCATTATTATAATGATTTCCCATGTTTTTCTGCCTTGGATTACATCAGTCACAATTTTCTCCATTATTTGGTTATCCCCATTGACCCCTCCTTCCATTTCCATTATTGTTCTCCTCACACCTTCCTCTATTGTCTAGTTTAAACAATAGGTTTGTATGATCATTGTTGAAAATCTGCTCCCCATTTTTTCTATGATGGGGATTGTATTTTGGTACTCCACCCCATTTGGCGTCACCTTTTCTCTTATTCTTTCTTCATCATCAGGCACTGAAATTAAATCACTTCTTTTTATTTCTAACCTATCCAAATCCTCACTAGGTATCCTTCTCAAAGCTTTAACCAATTTTTGATTCAGTTTTCCATACTCAGTCAACTTACTTAATGTAGCATATAAAAACTGATCTTTGTCATCATACTCTTCTCTCTCTTATTCTATTTCTTGCATTGGATTATGATCTTCAATATCTTCAAAGCCAAAGGGATTTCTAACTTCCTCGACATTAATTGGATTCACAAATTGGTTTTCCTCATTGAAACTAGTGTTCTCCCTATCAGGAAACTTCTTATATCCAATATACGACATATTTGGAACCTGTTTCTTTCCTCTCCTTAGAATTTTCTATAAATTAATTCAATTTGATCTTGATGCAAGGATCTTCTACCCCACATGAATATTTAGTACAACAAAATTAGTTTACCAAGATATAACTACATCAAAATTTGTAGAGTCGCCACCTTCTTGCCAGAAGGAAAATATTTACTATATTCTGAGTCCTTTCTCCTAGTAGAGAAGAAATTCAAAAACTATTCTTATGAAAAACTTCCCTAGTAGAGTCACTAATCTATTGGTGCTCAAATCAACAGATTCGATTTCCTATGGACTTTTGAATCCAATGCTAGGAAACCCAAGTGATTTGGCCAATTAAAAAGTTTCAACCAAGGCAAGGTTGAACCTTCTAAAATTGTGGTTCTGTAGAACCAAGGTTTGTAGGCCTATACCTTAACTTATCCCTCAAGCTTAAGGCTCTTACAGGTATGGTAAACATGTACTTGAAAGAAATCAATTATGATAAATCACAACAAACATTGCATGACTGAAAACTTTGTGTAATTGTAAGAATGCTTTGAAAGTATATATAAATGAATGAATGCTAGAATATCTCAACAACATAAAATAATGAATTAAATGACTATATCTAATTATTTATAATACAAGTGCCTATATCAACATGGGAAATAGAGTCAATCCAATTTTACTCCTATGTACAACCTTGGAAGACAGTATATGTTCCAATACCATCAACTATTCAAATTCTATAGATGCAGAGAGATTAAGTCTATTAATATCCTTATTAGTTCAAATGAATTTAACTCCTATGGTTGGGAGACCAATTGAACAAGAAGCTGGAAACACTAACTTTTCAAAAACTCCTTGATAATCAATTAATGATATAAGACATATAAAATCTCTACACAAGCATTGCAAGAATAGAAATTGAAATTCCTTCAATAATTGCAAGGGACTAACTGAAATGAATTGAATTTTCTTACCACAAGTGAGACAAAAAAACACTTATCTTTTATTGATTTTGAAAAATAGTACATTTGAGTCCATGTTGCAGTTGTGATCAAAATAGAGTAATAATAATGATTCCCTCTTTCATATGGTCTTAGAATCCCTATTTGTATAAATTCTAAGGGATGCATACAATCTTTAGACTGATTTGTCTTCATAAATAAAACCTAATCCTAAGATCAACAACTCAACATTAGTTACAATTAAGGAGTAATTAACATCCTTGTTAGAAATGGTTGTCGGCCATAAGGATAATAACAATAGTTACTTAGAAAATCCTTTGTTATTCATCTTTGATAATTAAATAATGATTTTGCATTATGAACATCATGGCACTTCAACCATATGTTCAACTATATACTCTGTATAAACTCTACATGATATTAGATATCATGAACATCTTTAGTATCAAAAACCAAATCGTCAACATTGTCGACTATCTTCAAACATTCTCCATCCTCATGAATATTATACTAAGAACGTCTCCATGTCTTCATCTTTCTCATTATTTCATGAAGGTCACATTATCTTGTCAGTAGATGGATCCATGTTTCAACACCTTCAAAATAATGCATGAGAACATCGACGATGTATCAAATAGTGTACAAAACCCTAAGAGATATAAAATATAATTTAAAAACATAAAAGAAATAAGAAAAGTCCATCTCGATGCTGCCACCCAAGCCCTATGTCTTTTTGATCATCAGGGACATGTGTCAAGATCTCACAATGCCTCAACAGGTAAAGATCATTCAATTCATAATCGCAAGAACACGCCAACCGTAGATCTTCACCGTGTCTTAACCACCAATTAATCTTCAAATATTTGTTAATAGTAGATCACCTCTTTTGATGGGTTAAAATATCACCATTAATTGTACCCATGTGCTAAATGATAGGACCTTTAGTAACTTGCACTTTAACTTGTTTTATGAATGACCTATGTCCTCATCATCTTGCTCGACCAATCAGATATCGCCAAATATTGTCCTTGTTGTCCCATTGTCTCAGACTTGGGTGGGCCCATGACACATGTTATTGTGTCACATTCCCTCAAAGAATAAAGGTCATGCATCTCTACTTTGAGGGATATCATCTACTGTAGATATTGTTTGATGTTTAACCATTGATTAACTTGTCTCTACTCATAACCTTAGTGAGACTAGGACACGTGTTGTCCAATCATGATGCGTCCATGAATAAAGGATGGGAATCTTCTTGATTAAGGGATAGCACTAGGCATAGATGATATTTGATATTCATAAAAGATTAACCATATATCTTCCTTGTTTTGTTTCTTAGACTAGGTGGGTCCAGGACATGTGGCGATCGATCACATTCCCATAATGCTTAAAAGACCCGCATCTTTGCTTATTGGAAACACGCCAATCATTGGATGAAGGGTAATCTACTTGATGACTATTTTTTTTTGACCCCACTCAAGTGAGACCTCATCAGACACATGGAAACTATTTGTGATTCCACGATGGGTAAAGGCATTCAATTTGTGATTGTGGGATTGTGATGACCGTTGATCTATTCTGATCTTCAACTGTTAATCTACACAAGGAAAAATAACAAAATCCCACGGAAAACATAGAGAATGGCTAGGAATATGAATTTAAATGTGAATATGAAGGATAATAAATATTAGAGTTAGATAATAGCATAATTTATGAGATAAAAAACCATGAAATATGTAAATTATAATGATAAAGGTATAGAGTATTGTTCCCTAAGTTGTATGGACATGAAAATTTAATCTACAAATTTGGGTTCCACCAAATCTATTAGTGGGTCATAGTACAATTGAGAATTCTCAATTTAAGCTTGTTGTATCCCAGATGATGTCCATTCCAATATCAACCCAAAAAATTTCATCACGAGCTTTTGCACAAATGGGCTCTTCGACTCATTCTAGTTCATCTTCTACCAAAAACATGACAAGTGCTCAAACAAGTTCATCAATGATCTCTAGTTTATCTTAGACAATGACATCATTCCCTTTTATGTAAAGTTCTCAAATTGGAACGTTGACTATTTAAACAGGTTACAACCCATTTACATCACAATATATCCATACTAGACTTGGGTTTATCTCATCACAACAAACAAGATCAATCTCTTTCGGTCCTACTTTTAGTCAACAACCTCTAAGGGTTAAATCTTTATTTCAACAAAGGCTTCAACATAAACAACAGAAACAACAACAACAAAAACCCAGGACTCAATATGTACCTCAGTCACATACATTTGGAAATCAATACCAAATTCTTGCATATATTCCAACACAACTATTTCAAAGACAAAGTCTCATACCAGGTACCAGATCACGATCAACTGTTGGAAATGTTCCTCTATCCCAAACTGACATTTTGATACAACAAATGCAAACATTACAAAGTCAGTTTTTGGACATTCAAAATGAAGGGAAGAATAAATCATATACTGCAAAGGACCTATATGCTTATCCTTTTGATCACTCGCTAAAAATTTCTTCATTTCCTACACACTTTGCAATACCAAGTATAGAAGAAACATGAATCATATGGAACACAATAGAGAGTTCTTTGCTAGTTTCATTGAGGTAGCACATGATGAAACATGTCTTATGTGATTATTCCCCAAAATTTTAGCTAGACCAGCAATGGAATGGTTTTCTCACTTACCTCATGGTATCCAATCTTGGGAGGAACTAGTTGAAAGGTTCAATGCTCATTTCTATCACAACATAGAACACAAGATTACCATTAAAGTCCTTTGTGATACCAAACAAAAGGAAGGTGATTCCTTCTCTAAATTCCTACAAAGATGGAGAATTACAGCTAACATAATCCCATATGATGTTCATGCACAAAACCTTATAGTTAAGTTTGGTGATAACCTTGTCCTAGATATGGCATTCACTACATAAGTGCAACTTGATCCAAATTTCAAACAATTAATTGAATGCGACATTCAATGTATTAAAAAATTAATCAAGAGAGGGATCCTTGTTGATCCAAATCAGTCAAACACCACCAAGAATTCTAATGATAGACCAAGGTGGTGGAGTAAAAATAAGAATGTTACTAATGATGACATCACTAATGTTCAAACCATCAACTATGTGCAACCTAAGATCTCATTACAAGGGGCATCAACACTAATTCAAACCCCTATAGCACATACACCCTTGGAAAATTATCAAGTAAAAATGGAAGGGTCAAATAACCAAAATGGTTAATCTCACACAAGACCAACCTAATGTTCAACGTCAATACAAGACTCCTTTTCCAAAGTATGATTATACATCCTTAGTGGAACCACTTGAAGAAGCACTCAAGAAGTTAATCCAAAGTAAGCTTATCACATTACCTGAGATAAGAGAAGTTGAGAATGGTGTTGTTAAACCTAAGTGGTGGAATGACAATGATTTCTATGAATTTCATCACGTTAAGGGTCATAAAACATCAAACTGTTATCGGATGAAGAATACTATTCAAGACTTAATTGAACAACACATAATTGATGTCACTAATGTTCAACATAAAGGAAACATGGGTCATACAATTTTCAAAGATCCTTTACAAAATCATAATAAAGGTAAGACCCTTACGTCTAGTGGACACTCAAAACATGTCAATTATACCTTTGATAACACGATAAATTGCCTTAGCCAGGTGGAATTCCAAATTAGAAGCATCAATATCAGAGACCATAACTCTAAATGCATAGTCACTACCCACCATTCCAAGGTTGTCTTATAAGGGGAATCTTCTACTTCTATTGCACTTGCAACTACTACACAACTTCCCAATCCTCAACACAGTTTGGTGAATAAGCTCAATTGTACTCCCGCTCAGATTTATATCTTCAAGTTACTACAAATATCCCTTGAACATAAGAAAGCATTAGACCAAACTCTCCAAAGTGTAGCTGTTCCAAGGGATATATCTCCTGAAAACCTCCAAAATATGGTCAATTACATTGCTTCTAATAAATATTTCATGTTTACTAACCATGATATTCCTTTGCATAAACCTTTACAAAATGATCCCTTACAATTGCTTGTCCAAATGCGTAAACACACAATCTGACAAGTCCTCATTGATGGTGGGGATGGATTAAACATATGTACCCTAAAAGTAATAAAAACCTTGGGATATTCAGAATCAAGCATTGATATCACTAGACACATCAATATCAGAGACTATGATGATGAGGAAAGATCATCTAGAGGTGTCCTTATTTTACCTATCAAAATAGGACCAATAGTAAAGAGCACTCCCTTTCAAATCCTAGACCTTGAACTAGGATACAACATGTTACTGGGTAGACCATGGATCCATGAAATTCAAGTTGTACCATCTACCTATCATCAATGTATCAAATTTCCTTGTCAAGTTACACAAATTATTATAGAAGGAGATCCAAACCCCTTCCAATATTTCAACAATCTAATGGGTATTATAGAGAACCAAGTACCATTAAATCAAGAAGCAAGTGTTCCTTCTACTTCTGGTTTGATTACGAAAGACATACCAAGTATGAGAATTAAAATATTAGTCCAAGACAAAGGGTGCTGAGAGTATCGCTATGAGGAAGCCTTTACCATTACTAAAACACCTTTTTCACCAAGATCCTATGGTCATCCAAAGATAGTAGAAAAACCACAGCCATTTTTTTCAAATGCTTACCTCCCACATTTGTTAAATAGGGTGATTTGAGTGAGGAAGATCCATTTGATTCTAATATCAACACATGGATATACCAAGATCCTCAAGCAATACCATGAGCAAAGTTACCTTTGAATCAGTATGGACCTGTATAAACTATGTTACAATAATTTGGATATGATGGAACCAAAGGCCTAGGGGAAATAAAAAAAGGAATAATATAACTATCATTGCCACCTAATCAAAGGAACAAAAGAGGACTTGGTTTTGACCAGTCTAGAACAAGGGTGGTTTTTAAAGGTGTTCAAGAAACCATCAATATAAATTGAGGGAAAGATCATGAATGTGCCCAGATCAATAACATACTTCCACAAACATCGCAACAAGAATTGGAATTCAAAATCTCTAAAATGTCCCTTGAACAAGAAATATTGGATTTTCTAGAAAATGAGATACCTGATTAGAGTTCTAGCTTGACTGATTCTCACGAGTATGAGTGAGAATCCTTTCAAAACATTGATTTTGACATCCCTAGGTATTCCGCTTGATCCACTAGTACCATGAACCTAAATGACATTTTTTAACACATGAACCTAGAAGACCAACCATGTATAAATAAGCATGTCGATATCTGCTCCTTAGATGGTTCGTCTACTTCTCATTCTAGATTTTTTGGAACTATCATCGCAATTCCATTTTCCCAAATCAAGTCATCTCCCTACATTGACCTTTGTTTAGTCCACCCTGAGTTAGTCAATTGGGATCAACAAGGACATCCGAACAATATATTTTCAAAAATGATGAAGTAATCACAAAATTTCTAGGCCTTCGACAAGGAATACCATCAAGAGATGAAAAGGATGGGTTTTCTTTTGATTTGGACATATTTGCATACTTTGGGGAGGCAACTCCTCTTTCTATTAAAAAAATAAAAAATGAAAAGAAAAAATAAATGTCACTAAGTGAAAACCGAAAAGGTGCTTCTTGACTGTGAAAAAGTAAAAAAAGGCATATATTCTAGTGAAAACCTTTCTTAGGAACTAGAAGACTGAAATTTTGAACCTCTCCCCCTAGATGAGGAGAAATCAACATTGTTAGCAGAAGACACTATTGAAGTTGACTTAGGGGATGAACTCTACCCTATGGAGATATATCTTTCAAAATCTCTCTCACATGAGGAAAGAGAAAAATTTATTGAATTATTTAAAGAAAGGCAAGTTAATTTCACATGGTCATATGCTAACATGCCAAGTCTTGATCTAGAGCTAGTACTACATCACTTACCACTGCTACCAAATGCAAAAGTAGTAAAATAAAATTTGAAAAAAGATGCATCCACCTATTTCCTTATTGGTGTAGGTCGAGATGAACAAAATTCTAAATGTTGGTTTCATAATACCCATTCCTTATGTAGACTGGATATCCAATCTTGTTCTGGTTATAAAACATTATGGTTAGATCCATATATGCATAGATTTCAGGTACCTGAACAAGACTTGTCCCAAAGATGATTTTCCTTTGCCAAATATTGATATTATATTTGATTTGACATCAGGACATGAAATTTTATCTCTAATATATTATTTTTGAGGAAATAATCAAATCAAGATAGCTCCTGAAGATCAACATAAAAATACATTCACTTTTTCTTGGGAAACATATTGTTGGAACGTGATTCCATTTGGTCTAAAGAATGCAGGCGCTACCTATCATAGATAAATGCCAACAATATTCCATGAATTGATCCATAAAACCATGAAATATTATGTAGATGACATATTGGAAAAATCAAAACTTAGAGAGATACATCTACAAGTATTCAGACCAATTTTTGATAGGTTGGAAGAATATAAGGTTCAACTGAACCCAAAGAAGTGTACTTTTGGGGTAACATATGTAAAACTCCTTGGATTTATAGTTTCATATAGGGGCATTGAAGTGGATCCTGAGAAAGTGAAAAAAATATTAGACATGCACTCTCCTACAAATCTAAAGCAGCCTAGAAGGTTTTAAGGAAGATTACAATCCATCAAAATATTTATAGCATAGTTGGTAGATAAGTGTCATTCATTTCACCATCTATTGTATAAAGGAGTGACTTTTGTATGGACAAAGCAATGTGAAAAAACTTTCCAAATTTTCAAAAACTATATCTTGAGTTCTCAAGTATTAGTTCCACTAACTCCTGGTAAACTAATTTTTCTATACATTTCAACAATAGATTCAACACTAGGCTCTCTACTAGCACAACATGATCATAAAGGAAAGGAAATATCTATTTACTACATCAACCAAACTTTGGTCGGGTATGAATTAAAATATTATTCAATTGAGAAAGTATGTCTTGCAATTGTATTCACTTCTCAAAAGTTGAGACATTATGTTCTCAGTGACCAAACTAAGCTCACAGCGCACATTGATCCATTGAAGTATCTATTAAGTAAAGTAGCCTTAATAGGAAGACTTTACAAATGGGTTATAAATTTAAGAAAGTTTTATGTTGAGTATGTAGATCTAAAGGGTATAAAAGAAAAATTCATTATTGATCAATTAGCAGAAGAACCTATTCTAGATGATCAACCTATTGTCTTTGAGTTCCCTTATGAAGCATTCTTTATCATAGAAGCATCAACAATAGAAGTCTAGCATTTATTCTTTGATGGATCATATACAAACCATGGTGTAGGAGCGGGAATAGTATTCATCACTCCGCAAATGAATGCAATTTCTAAGTCTTTCCGACTCAATTTTACATGTACCAATAATATTGCTAATTACAAAGCTCTCATCATTGAATTAAAAATTTCTATACAATGGAGGATAAAGAATCTAAAAGTTTATGGTGATTCCCGATTTGTTATCAATAAGGTCAACAATGATTACATGACAAAGGATGAAAATTTGGTCCCATACATACAACTAATGGGAAAAATATGTGATTCTTTTCACTATATTATATTTGAACAAGTTCCAAGGGTTTAAAACAAAGCCCCAGATGCGATGGCTACTAAAACATCTTTGATTGATATATCAGGAAATGAAACTAGATTCTAGTTTCTGGTAGAACAATTGATGGTCCTACCCTATGAGGCTCCAATAATATAATTAGTCTATGTCCTTGTTGGTCATTAGTCTCCTTGGTACAAGGATGTGTATGCTTACTTTCAAGACAATACCCTCCCACCTGACCTATCTAGAAAGCAAAAGATGTCTCTTCCGACAAGCCTCTAGGTATACCCCTCTTGCTAATACTTTGTATAGAAAAATTCTAGACGGAACACTTTTAAGATCTCTTAATTTCACAGAATCCCAGAGAGCCTTGTGTGAGGTTCATAAGGGAGTTTGCGGGGCCCATTTGGGCGGTAATATTTTAGTGAAGAAAATATTAAGAATGGGATACTATTGGAAGACATTAGAGGAAAATGCTCATAAGTATGTACAAATATGTAGAAAATATCAGACACACACACACAGATATATATATATATATATATATATATATAGTATTTTTCACAATGTTTAAGATATTTACACTTGACCTTGGGATATTAGGTATAGAACATTTTTAGGTGCATGTTGTTGATTTAGCTAGGGATATGATCTCCTTCCTGAGTAGCCAACTGATATGCCCCATTGTCACATGATTTGATAATGATGTATGGTCCTAACTAGTTGGGTTCAAACTTTCCTAGTTTAAATATTTTAGCTTGATTCTTATGATTCTCCATAAGGAGGAGATCTCCTACTCGAATATGTGTGGCTTGAATTTCTTGTGATACCTTATTCTAAGGCAATTCCGATAGCCTTTTAATTGATTCATTGCACTCTGGCATTTCTCATCTAGTAACTCTAGTTTACTTAGTCTAGCAACTTTGTAGTCTTCATCTAATATGAAAATCTTCAATGATATTTTAAGCGATGGGAATTCAACTTCAAGGTGTTGAACCACCTCTGACCTATATACTAGGGAAAATGTAGTTGTTATATATATATATATATATGTATGTATGTATGTATGTATGTATGTATGTATGTATGTATGTATGTATGTATGTACATATATATATATGTATATATATATATGTATATACATATATATATACATATACATATACATATACATATAC
>MU224968.1:4142624-4180478 GCA_018584345.1 Thuja plicata
TATATATATATATATATATATATATATATATATATAAAGTTACCTTGGTGAAAACCTAGCAAATAGGCACCTTTGTGACAACAAAAAAATCAAAAACAGAAAAAAGTAAAGAGAAACACAATCACCCTTTGGTGAAAACTAGGTTAATAGGCACTATTGGGTACGTAACTTGGTGAAAACCTAGCAAACATGCGCTAAGTGTTGAAATCCTGCTTTGCCATCAATGAACTCAAATGATTAACTTGCACTTACTAAATGCATATTGCTGATCTTGCCAAGCACAAATCCCAAAAAAGCTCAATCCTCCTAAGCATTAACACCTAGATTTGGTCCATACTTGTTCACCATACTAGGGGCAGTCTGAAAAGTCCTTAAACATTTCCATAAAAAGAGCAAAAATTCTTGAAAAAATCCATAAAAAAGAGAAAAATATCTTTAAAAAAAATCCAAAAACATCGTAAAATATCATGAAGTAACCAACCAACCAAAAATATCAAAACATACCAAAATCCTGCAATGAAAACATCTCTGTCATGACTAGCAAAAAGTGATGATCAAGCATCGAATCCAAAGAAAAATATTGAGCTTTATAAATGAAAAATAGACTCGTACGACTGGTCTTTATCAACAATCAGATCTGTCATTAATCGATCAATCAAATCAATTCAAATAAATCAATTGTCTTAGGCAATGAAAGATACACTCAAAACTAGATAAATTGGTCTTATACGGGTAGTCCATTTCTGAAACCAGACACGTTCGTAATCAAACATCAAAACCAAGCCAATCAAGGAACATTAAGTTTCTTGACTAAGTCATTCATGTCAGTCTGTTAAAATTTATCTTTTGTGATTGTGTTCTTATGCTCCTCAAGGATACCACTAAGTGGTGAGACTGGCTATGATGGATCATGATCTTGTTTTCTTATTTTGTTGTTTGTGGAGTGTTTCACTTTGAATTTGGGGCAAGGATGATTCAGGATAAATGTGATAGGAGCTTTTACACATCTAGTAGTCCTGCAGTTCCACGATCTGAACTAATACATAGAAAAAATTGAATATTCCCTATTTTTTATCTGCTTGGTGTTATCAAAGGTAGTAGCAGTATCTAGATGATCAATATCTAGGTGCATATGTATTTCTTTCTTTTCAAATAAGGTGCAATGATGTATAAATGTTGAAACAAAATATGGCAAATACTTGGTTACATCAATCATGTTGATTATAATAAACTGTTTCTTTCTTACTAATTTTCTTCTAACTAACAATGTTGTCAACAAATTAATGCTCATCTGCGTATTTCACTTAATTTGTTGAGGGGGCATCAAATCCACCTAATATCACCAAAGCAAGTTGGGGCAGGATCAAATCTGAAAATTCTTTGACACCCACGTACATTATATCAAAGAGGGGAAAATGTAGACACCCAAAAATGGATAGACTTGTGATCCCACATCTAATTACTAGTTATTATTTTATTAATTAAATGGCTCTTTAATTGTTTAATTAATCATCTTAATTCAGCTTTGTCCTAATATTTTCATCATTTAATCATTTCCTAATATTAATTAAATAATTGTATAGTCGCAAAATGGAAGCACTTCCATTGTAGACTGGTTTATCCTTTTGATTAAGTGGTTTGGGGTCATGTCAAGTGCCTTGAATGGGTCTTTGACTTGGATTTGGCTTTTTCCCCTTGTTCTACCCCATTCCCCATTTTTTCCAACCTGTTTCTAACACTCCAAATTGCAAACTGGGACTTTGACCTCAGGGCCAAAATTGACCTTTTTGGGTCAAGGTTGACCTCGACCTTGACCTAGGTCAGAATCAACCTTTTTCTGACCTATGGTCCAAATTCCATATTTCTAGGGTTTACAGATGTCAGGATTTGGAAAGAGTTAATTCCCACTTCTCAGTCGGCTGTTTCGGTCTTCGGAGCAACAAATCTTAAATTATATTTAATATAGGCCCTCTTATATGGGTATAGGTCTAATTGGAATTTAATTCTCCTATATAGGCCTCTCTATAAGATTGTTCCCTAGATTCATATATAAGGAAGCTTTCTCCTCTCATATTCTCTAACAATCTAAGACTTGATAGCCATGATCATCAACTTTCAAAGACTTGAAGAGTGAAGTCCAAAGGCGAAGAAGCAAGATTTGAAGCAAGACAAGTAGCCATTGAAGCATTCATCCATTCTCAATCACTCAAGCACTTCTCAAGAACTCAATTCATCAAGAAGATCCATTGGTGGCCATTGAAGGATTCAAGCTCCATGGAGCCCTCTTGTTGAATATTTCTCCATCCACATTCCTCCAAGCCTCTTCCTACCTAAAGATCTATTTGATATTGGTGTTGAAAATCTACAAGCAATTGATTTGAGACATCCTACATTGTACATTCTACATTCTACATCCATTTGGTGCATACATACTTGTGGATTCATGGATTTGAATCCACCACAAGGGCTTCTAGAAGCCAGGTGAATTTGTTCATTTACTTTGTTTTATTTATGCAATTTCAATTATACTTTGAGGTTAATTACAAAATTGGGGTTTCACCAAGGAAAACCCCTCCCCCAAAAAAACAAATCTATTTTTCTTGTAGGTACAGGTTCAAAACAACGGATCAGAGTGAAGATTTGGATACCCTTTTCGGCAAACTATCAGGATCCAGAAATAGATTTCTTGACGGAGACTGTTTAGGTCAATTTTTCCCTAGGTTGAAATCAGAAATTTTGGGTCAATGGTGACATTCACTTGAGGGTCAAAATCAGAATTGTGTCAGAACGGAAAATGATTTCTTGGTTTTGTTCATTTCTGTGTTTCTATTCTAGATCCGGTCTCAGATTTTCCAAAAGCTAGTGCAGACCCCCGATAACAGCATTCTTCATATCTATAAATTTTCAAGGTTAGTAATTTTCTCCTATCCATTTCAATTAAATTTCTTAATATTTCTAAACCTATCACACATTCTTTCCTATAAACGGGTATTTAAGATCTTCCTCTCTGCTCTTATCTCCAAATGATTGATTCATTTATGCATTGATTCTTCCTTTGGGGTTAATAAATTTGATCCTTCATTTGTGTATCTAAGGATAAAAGGGGAGCATCTTATTTACCCCCGTTCCTTTTTAATACCTCTACATTTTTAATATAATACACTTTATATCTTACCATTTTAGATCTTACACATTAGTAACATTTCATCTATTTCTTATCTTACAATAATTAATCTTCTTTAATTAATTTCACCTTAATTAATTGGTCTTCATCAGTTAATTAAATTCAATTTCTAAATTCTCATAATTTAAATAATTATCAATAATTATTTAAATTAGCTAATTATTTCTTCTCAATTAGATTAATAACACAAAATTAATTTAATTTCTATATAATTTCATTATAATTTTGATTTAATTCCTCTTTCTTCTAAATTAAATTTTAAATTCATTTTTAATTCTAAAATCTTCCAAAAAATAGGGAGAAACAATTTCATGAGGAATTAAGAATTCTGAAAATTAAAAAGAGCTTTAAATCAAATTGTCCTCAAATTTGGAAAATTGAAAATCATTCTTTTAATCAAAAAATCAATTGCTTTGGAACCTCATTTTCTCCAAAATTGATTTATAATATCTTCTTTCTTTTTCTCCTCAAAAAATGAAATTTGTTCATCTTCACTCCATCTCTAATTTTCTCGTCCGTCCAATCTGCTTTCACAAGATCAATCTCAATCGTTGATTAGTCTGAAATCTCTATTTAAACCTTCTTCTTTCTCATTTGAACGGATCCCAATTTTGAATTTATAAGCACAATATTTATGCAGGTTTTGGAATTAATTGCAATCAATATACATGAATCATTTTATCACATTCTCAAATATTCTGAGTCAAAGCATTGTCAGTATCAACTCTAAGCACCAATCAAACAACTTTTCAAGAGAATAAGAGAGAAGCAACAGAGGCTTGAATTATCTATTAGTTTTTTCTTAATTATTTATTTTATTTCCAATCGATTAGATTTTATTTCTGGTTTTGGTGGGGCTTTAATGGGTTTTAATAGTTTTCTATTCATTTAGTTTAGTGCTATTAACTTGTTTTATTGAGCCTTATAGATTTACCCCATACAATGTGTTGATTATATAAAAAATGGGCATATTTTGTACAACCATGAGTTTTTGTGGTTCTTTCTCTACTTAATGTTGGTAGTGGCTTATGTATTCTATACATTCTTTTCATTTTGAACTGCTTTGCAAACATACAATTTTCTAGGCTTAACCTTGTCTTATAAAAAATTTGACACTTCTTAATAAGCTGCTACAGACTTTATATCGGTTGTTACATTTCCAAAACCCATATTTTTTTTTGAGTTTCACATTTTAGTTAATGGATATGCTCTTTTAGAGCCCTTCACACTATTTCTTCAAGAATTAATGTTGTTTTGATGCATAGATTTTGGCATTCTTTTCATTGAAATTGTTCAGTCTTAAAGAAGATGCAGTTCTTTATATACAACAAGTCTCCCTTTATCAATATCTATTTTGTGATTACAGGACATAATAACCCAACCAAAATAACCCTGGACAGAATAACCCGACCACAATAACCCGAGGATAAAATAATCCAAGGTCATAATAACCCAATCCAAAATAACCCATGGACAAAATAACCCCATAAGATTATAGAGAAAGGAAAACAAAATTTATAAATTATAAGTATATTTCTAAAAATAATAATTCAAATTTTCAATTAAAGTGTCAAATTATGAGCAATGCCTCTTATAAAATCTAAAATATTATTATTGTCATAACCATCAACTAGTCTTTTTAGTCTTTCTTTGAGTTCACGGTATTTTTCACTGCTTGGTTGTATAGTGTGTCCATCCATATATTTCTCTATTTTATTCTCTTGGAGACGTTCTTTTTTCACTACTTTGATGAATTTCCAGATTAAGCTATGCGATGATTGAAGCAATTCGCTAAATCCTCTATGCCATCCCTCAATAGAATTATTGGTTTTGGGAAGATCATCTTGAATAGTTGAATAGCAGTTCCACATTGTGATTGGAAACTTGGGTGACCGTCTATTGCCTCTTCTAGTTAGTCTTCCAATCTATGTGTCTTCAAAATAATCTACTATGGATTGAAAAGTCTCCTCATGTTATAAATAGTAAGGAGATTGTAGAAGTTTTTTGAATGCATAAATTACATATATCTGAGGCACAAAAGATAATGCAATACGTTTTTTGATCTCAAATGAAAATGCTTCATCGACACTGTAACGTGTTTGTAGACCTTCTTCTTGAACTTTCCTCTACAAGCACTGAGAGAAATGGAAAAAGAATCTTTGAATAGTGACATTTGGAATAATTTTAGAAATATCTCCCTTGAAACCTAATTCAAAATCAATAAGTATAGTTTTTGGGTTTAGATCAGGATGAAGTTGTTTTAATTTTACAAGTACTTTTGTATAAGTGGATCTTGTTTTGTTGGTCATAAGAATAGAAATGAGTGGAAATATTTTCCATATTTTCTTGGGATATACATTGATGATATAAACCAATTTTCAAATTCTTTTAGTAGTTGCAAATTTTGTGTGGTGGTGAATATTAAAAATGATTCTCATCATTACTGTCATGAAAAATTATTAAAAAATGATTCTCATCATTACTATGGTGGTGAATATTAAAAAACAATTCTCATCATTATTGTGGTGAATATTAAAATTGATTCTCATCATTACGATTCTCATCTTTTCATAACAACTCTTATTTAGCTTATTCCCACAAATTTGTATTTATTTCTATAATTATTTATGATTTTATAAGTTATTTAAGCACATTAAAGATGTTTTAAGGCCATTTTAGGGGTATATAATGGATATATGGTCTAAAAATGACCTAAATATCCTCTATGGTGCCTCACATTCCCATTTTAGCATACTAACTTGATATAAAATGACCACGGGTTATTTTGTCCATGGTTTATTTTGACCATGGGTTATTGTGACTCTGGGTTATTGTGTCCTTGGGTTATTATGGTGGGGTTATTGTGTTTAGGGTTATTTTGGCTGGGTTATTATGTTTGGTTACCCTATTTTTTCTTTCATGAGAGAAAACTATATCTTTGCATACCTTGACATTCTAGTTTTGCATGTGATCTAGACTTTATAGTGTTACTACTGTATTTTATTAAAAACTCTAAGTTTGATCCACATGGACTACTACTCAAAGAATTGTTAATGTTGTTCCTATTTTCTAAAATTTCTGCTTCAAAATGGTGAAAAAATATCACAACCTACAAACTATGTTGATGAAAACTTTATTGGGTTTTCCCACCTTCTAGTTTTTTAATTTGTTTGAAAAAATCTCAAGACACTAGATCGTAATTTTTAAGATATGACAAAATCTTAACAGCTTCAATTTTATGACCTGTTTTACTCTTTCTATAACAACACTATCCTTAAGGATGGTTTGAAGTTCACTCTAATTGTTTCCCTCGTATTAGATCATTTCTTTTGATCATTATTTATTATTTCTTCATCACTTTACTATTCTTCATGTAATGTTTTGAAATATTAATGATCTCACTCCCTTTTTAAAATGTATAATAGTGAGTTAACATAAGAGCCTTGCTTTCATTCTCCATATCCCATATAAATTTATACAGTGTGATCATCTCTCTGTTCTTATTGAAAGAATTCCTATTCTTGGAAATAATGGGGAGTATGTACTGAGAGGGGAGGGGTGAATTAGTACCTCTAAAATTTTTAGTTAATTAACCTTTAACCTTATGTAATCAAATCTTTGCTTTACCGATCATATATGTTGTTCTTTCTTTATGCATGTGATATCAATTAATAATCTTAATTATATGTAGACATTAATATAAACATTCATAAAAGCAATGAAACATAACACAAGATATGATAACGCAGAAAACCCCTGTTAGAAGGTAAAAATTGTGGTGGGCATGGCACCCAAAAAACTTCACTATCTACAGATTGGAAGGGGTTGGTTAAAGCTTACAATTTGATCACTTCTGATGATCTACCCTATTAGGAGTATTATGTGGAGACTGGTTAAGTTCCGCTCTATTAAGATCTTTAGCATCACTATTTAGTGTGCACTCAATTAAGAGATTTACAATAGGATTGTTAAATCCACCTTTCTTGAAAGGAATTCTTCTATTTTCTACACTTGTTAGAATGTAGACAAAAATACGCATTGACCTAAGTGTAAGCAATCTAGAATTGATAATTACAGATCCATTAAAGATGACATGTACAATGTATCACCTAATGTGATTGATTGATACCTTTGTTTCTCGGTAGCCTTGATTCTTGGTTCTTGATAACCAAATTCATGTTTTGTTATTTTTCTTCTTGAAACTCTTATTCTGATCCATAGATGTGCTCCTTCGCTAATATCATCCTCACAACCACCAATAATGAATGATTACACATCTATTTGTACAATATATTTGACCTTTTTAATTTCACGTATTACAAACTTAACTCTATGATCAAAGGTTTACAACTTTACCTTGATCTCCTAGTTTGCATATTTTTAATCAGTTAGATTGATTAAAAACAATTACAATTATCTTTCTTTTCCCTCAAGAAATAGTTTTAAATCAAATCAAAAGTCTAAATATAAAACATAAGTATTTTATCTGACGTGGAAGTCAGATCCACATTTCTCAGGATATAATTGACTTTCAGTGTCTGATGCTCAGTTTGAACTGAAATTCTGTTGGTCAGGTTCCCTTTCTCTGTCAGGTTCCTCTCTTTTCTTCTCTTTTGGTTTACTCTGTAACATGCTCTATCAGTTTGCACCGTACTGTCGGGTTCCTCTGTCGGTTTACTCCTGTCGGGTTCCACTATTAAATTTTCCAGTTTGCACTTGTAAGTTGTGTCTTCAGTTTACACTGTAGATTGTTCTGTTGGGTTGTGCTAAAACCTGTCTTTCAGTGTATTCATTACTAATGGTTTTCCTTTGCATACTAATGGAATAATATATGTCATCAATTTCCCCCTTTGACATGTCATATCAAAAACTAATATATGTAAAATACTAAAAATGTTTATAGTATGTACACCATGTATATTACTTAGTAATTTCATGACTCCCCCTATGCATATGCCGATATAGTATAGATATGTGTATGAACACTTGTCTTTATAATATTTCTTCCTTTTCACTTTTCTTTTCCCTTTGTGATATATGTATTGTACATATCATTTTCTCTATACTATAATATTTTTCCCTATTATACATATCATTTTCCCCCTTTTTTGATAGTAAGGGTAAATGTGTATACCTATAACTTAAAAAAATATAAGAGTGAGAGGTCTTCATATCCTCCATCATATTCTCCCATTTCTCCTTTAGATGCTCAAGAGCCATATGCTCTAGTGTAATCCTGGCATGCATATCGTAGATGTTGTCTGCTATAGACATCTCAGGGATGGCAATTAGTTGTCTTGCCAAACTTATGTGTTGTTGTAGAAGTGTGAGGTTTGGTAATAGTTCAGCCTGTAGCTCAGTAACCTCTTCTCTAAATTGTGATTCTTCTTCCCAAAGTTCTTTCCTTAACCTTTTTATCTCTATTATCTTTTCATAATGCAATTTAATTGCATTGTCATCTTTGGTTAGACCTTGTGCACTAGAATTTAGATCTGAATCTAATTTTGCTATCTTTTCACTATTGTCCTTAGTGAATTTATCCAAAGTGCACAATTTTTGTATTAAGGAAATAGATTTAGTAATGATTGGATCTAATTCATCTGCTAGTTACGAAAGCTTTACCTTATTTTTTTCCACTTCTTGGCTGATATTTTCTATCAGTTTGTATTGGAACTTCTATTCTGCTTGTTCCTCAATCGCCTTTTCTGCATCCACATTCGTCAATGAGAACGGAAAGTTGATCTAGGATAGGTGCATTGTGATCAACATCAATGTCAGGAACTATTTTGTTTAAGATATCCTTTGTGGTCTCCAGTACTAAGGAGTCTCTATGTACCTTCTTAAGATTTTCTTGCAAAGCTTTCCTTTGACAAATTTCTCCATATTCTTGGAGTGATTCAAAATATAAAGTAGGTGGATCACACTTT
Source organism: Thuja plicata (assembly GCA_018584345.1). NCBI lineage: Eukaryota > Viridiplantae > Streptophyta > Pinopsida > Cupressales > Cupressaceae > Thuja > Thuja plicata. Next base: position 4,151,736 of record MU224968.1, read on the forward strand.
GGTATTTCTATGATCTCATCAAGTGTGAGCTCCAACTTATTCTTCTTTTTTTTCTTATTTTGCTTTTGAGATGTACCTGTATGCAGAACCATAGCCAACTTCTCTGCTTGGTCTGATGTGCTAGACAAGGTTATCAGTGGAGTACTACCTTTCTTTGTTGTGTTTTAGTCTCTACCTTCTAGTTGTGAGTGGACATCTCCATATCAACCTTTACATTACCTGCAACATCTCCTTTGGCGTCCTTAGGAGTGGCATCTTTGGATTTGTCTCCTTCATTGGTATCCTTTTGCACTTCATCTGCATTTTTCATTTGTGCATCTTTTTCTATTTAATCTCCATCTTTCTGTGTAAGATCTTCACTTGTTACATTTTGATCCCCTCCAATGATATTTTGGTCATCGGTTGTGACTTTCTTTTCTCCTTCCCCTACATCCTCAGGTATGCTTGAATCAGGCTCAGGGCTCTTCTCCTTTTGTGAGATTATATTGATTGTCTGAATTAATAATGGCTTCTGGCCTGGTATGTTTACTTGTGCAGCATCAATAGATCTATCTTTTTCTTTGGGCTGATCTAATGTAACTATTATATATTCATCTGCCTTTACCTCATTTGCAAGATCATCGATGATGTCAATAATAGTATTATCTGGCCATGTTTCATCAGTAATATCCATATCCTTATTGGATTTTGTGTTTACTGCTTCTTCATTAACTAATGACATGTAACTTATCGAATGTTTGAAGATGTTAAGTTGATCACCAAAATGTAGAAACATAATACAAGACATTAAATCAGTTAATGGATCGTATTTTCATTTATGTCAACTTGATATAATCTAATCGGTTATAATCAAAGTGTCGAAGACTTCAAAGAATCAAAAAGAAAAAGATTATTCTTTTAGCAATGCATAAAATACAAGCATTCACTATGTGACTTCAAACACCGATGACTAGTGGAACCCGATTGATAGAGATCACCAAAACTCAATTCATAGTGATGCCCAAGAAAGAACACCAATGAGAATTACCGATGAGAAGAATCACAAGCATAACTGATGGCCAGAAACATAGTGTAAACCGACGGAGAAGCCCAAGGAGAACTGGAGTGTTGACTGAAGCTATCAAAGAGTTAAACACCAAAATTAACTTGAGTTCATAAACAAAAAAATATCTAGCTGGCAGAGCTAAATATGGACTTAACTGGTAGTTATCTTTGTTTTCATCGACAAGATAAAACTAGAGATAAGTAAAGGATTTAAAGTTGTTTTGTCTAGTTGGCAAGAACATCTCTTCGAGATAAAATAGGAGTTTTTCTTTTAAATCTAAATGGCTAAGACTATGGATCATGCCAAGATCATTAAAATCAAGAACCTAACAATGGTGATATCATGTCTATTAAAGAGACAACTGAATTCATTACGAAATGAGAGGGTGAATGAATGAGAAGAGGATGCTAAAGAGAAACTGATGAAGAGAAAATGCATACAGTCCTGATCAATCAAGATGAGGAAAGAGCTAAAGTTTTCTGTGGACACCGAGCAATAGAGCACAACATCACCGAGTAGAATAAAAGTGGAGAAAAGGTATTAAAAGAGATATATTAATCAGATTAGTTTTATGATCTTACAAAAGATCTGAAAATCTGCAAGTATAAGTTATATATGTGAATAGATCATACTTTTTCAGTTTAACCATTGATTCAAAAAGTCTCTTCACCGAGCGGGATTTAAAGATCCTTTCTATATTGAGATACATCCAAAGGAGTATCAAAAAATTTGATCATGAAGATAGCATGAGATGCTAGATACCTATTGATAGGCCGAGTGTTTGATCAAGGAAGGTAGCATAGAGATGTTTGATATCAAGTGATAGAATAAAATTTTAAATCCTGTAACAAGGTCACACCTAACAGTGTGTTTGTAACCTTTAATAGGGTTGTCTCTTCACTGAGATCACTTCAGAATAGTGAAAATTTTGGGTTACCGGTCCCAAGTGGTTTTTTCCTTAACAAGGTTTCCACATTAAAAATCCATGTTTTAATGTGTTTATGAGTCATTACTTTACTATTTTTCATTACACATAACTTAATTGGATTGATTGGTATACTCTAGATACTATCTTTTGATAAATTAACATACTTCTATTTGGTAAACATATATTATAGGGTTTAACAAAGCATTCTGAGTAGTAGTAATTAAATAATTGTATTTGGAGGCATTCATCTTATAGGACTAAAGATAACTAGAGGCTTAATAATGTGGTACTAAGTTTTTGGGTTGATAATTGGAATATTTTTGAGGCCACTAATTCACCGCCCCTTTCAGTTATTACTAACAATTGGTATTAGAGCTTGTGTTCTTAGAAAGGGAGTTTAACAGCTCAAGCAAAAGATCACAAGATGAACAAACAAGATGTGCCCAAGTTGAATAAAGAAAACATTGCATCATGGCAAAGTAGAATAAGACTCCACCCATCAGGTATTGGAAATGATATTACTCAATACCTTGATACTAAATATGTGTTTCCAATAGGACCTACACCTCTGCAAAGAAAATGTGGGATAATTTGAAGAAGATACGTGGAGGAGATTCTAATGTACTAAGACCAAAGGAAGAAAGCCTAAGAGGGAGGTTTAATGACCTAAGGATGAAAGAAGAAAATATCACTCAATATAGCTACAGAATCAAAGAGGTATTCAATGATATCTGAGGAGTTAGAGGTGTACTTGAAGAGGAGATAGTGGTAAGTAAAATGTTAAGAGCCTTACTGCCTGTATATGCTATTTGATTTTCTGCTATTCAAGAAATGAGAGAAGTTGCAAACAATATAGTTACTCTAGATAGTCTGATTGGTAGACTGATTTCATTTGAGATGAATAACTTGATAATAGTATCTTACCATCTATAGAATCTGCGTTCAAATCTTCTTTAAAGATAAGCAATTCAAGTCATAGACATGCTATTAGAAATGATATTGAAAATGATAATGAGGATCAAGAACTTGATGATATTGAAGCACTAATGGCAAGAAGACTACAGAGTGGAAAAGGTAGATACAAAGGTAAATTACCACTTGTATGTTTCAATTGTAAAGAGGTTGGAAACTTTGCTATAAGATGTCCAAACAGAAGAAAAGATGATAGAGGAAATGATAGATCATATGAGAAGAATTTTGATAGAGGTGACAATAGAGATTACCGAAGCAACTGACAATCTAACAAAAGAGATACTCGAGACTACAAGGACAAAGGGAAGAAATCTTATTACCTAGATGAGAACAGAGCTGATGATACCGACAATGAATTAGAAGAAGACATTGAGATGGTATTTGTATCCATGAAGGATGGTTCAGATGAAGATGAAGAAAGGTATGTATAAACTGCACTCATATCTAAAGTTAGTAAGAATATGTCTGGATCATAGATAATGGCTGCACTCACCATATGACTAGTGATAAAAAAAGTTTGAGACTTTTGAATACTATAATGGTGGTTTAGTGAGAATGTGAAATGATACACCTTGTCCAGTTGAAGGTAACATAACTATAATGTTGAATAACATGATCAAATTTGAAAATGCTTATGGGTAAAAGGACTGAATTATAATTTTTTAAGTGTTTCACAACTTAAGATTTTAGGTCACAGACTAGCATTTGAAAATAAGAAGGAAAAGATCTTCAATGAATCAGGAAGGTTGATTCGAACTGGTGAGAAGATAAAAGGTAACCTTTTCTATCTTGATGACACTAACACCACTTGTTTAATGGATAGAAACAAAGACATATGGTTGTAGCACAAAATATTGTGTTATGTGAACTTTGACAACATGATAAAGATAAGAAACAAAAGGAATGTTAGAGGCTTAGCGAGCATGACTAAGCCCGAGCATATCATGTGCAAAAATTGTCAAAAAGGTAAGATGACAAAGACTAGTTTCAAGAGTAAAACCCATACATCTAATGCAATTCTAGAATTAGTCCATATAGATCTATGTGGACCTATGAGGACAAAGAGTTACTATGGAGATAGGTATTTTATTCTCTTTGTTGATGATTATTCTAGAATGATGACAGTCATGTTCTTAAAAGATAAATTGGAAGCATTTAAGATGTTTAAATGGTACAAGGCTATAGTAGAAAAGAAAAGTGAAAATAAATTGAAATGCTTAAGGTTAGATAAAGGAGGGTAATTTACTTCAAATGAATTCACTAACTATTGCAATGAGCATGGAATTAAAAGATAGGTTTCTACATCGAGAACACCACAGTAAAATGGAATTGTTGAAAGAAGAAACAGATCAATTGTTGACTGTGCAAGAACATTGATGATTGAGAAAAGCATCACTCAAACTTATGGAGGGAAGCTATTAGTACTACTACCTACACATTAAACATAGTACAATTGAAGGACACAAAGAAGACACCATATGAGCTTTGGTATGGTCATACACCCAATGTAAGTTACTTCAAAATCTTTGGTAGTCAATGTTATATTTTTAAGGATGATAGAAATGGAAAAATTGAATCCAAAAGTGGTGAAGGTGTCTTTATAGGGTACTCAGCCAAAAGAAAGGCTTATAAATGTCTTAACAAGTCATCTAAAAAAATCATTGAAAGTGCAAATGTGAAAATAGATGAATTTGCAAAAAAGAATGATAAGAAAAGCAAAAAGGAACCAGAGGACTAAAACACATTTGTTTATACAGAACTTGACACTCTACCCAAGAAACAGTGTATTTCTCAGAAGCAACATAACATGGCACCCGAGCATTAGGCTACAATTATTGAAAATCAGGAAAATCCTCAAGATGATGTTTCGAACAATGAAGAAATAGAACAAATTGAGAAGAATAGTACATGGACACTAGTACCGAGACCAGATGACAATAATTTCATCGGTACCAAATAGATATTTTGAAACAAGCTGAATGAGAATGGAGAAGTCACAAGAAACAAAGTAAGGTTAGTATACAAGGGATATGCACAAGAAGAAGGTATTGATTATGGAGAAACCTTTGTACCCATTGCTAGACTAGAAGGAGTTAGAATCTTACTTTCTTATGTTGCATTTAAAGGATTTAAGGTATACCAGATGGATGTCAAATATGCATTCCTAAATGGAATACTAGAAGAAGAAGTATACATTGAACAACCATAAGGGTTTGTTTATCCAGCCAAGAGAAACATGGTATGTAGACTACATAAAGCCTTATATGGATTGAAACAAGCACCTAGAGCCTGGTATGAAAGACTTCACTCCTATCTTGTTAGCATAAAATTTGTTAGAACAAGTGAAAATAGCAATTTGTACTTAAAAGAAGATAATGGTGGTAATATTATGATGGCTGAAATTTTTTTTGATGATATCATTTTTGGGGGAAATGAATTGTTATGCAAATCCTTTGCTAATGAAATGAGAAAGGAATTTGAAATGTCTATGTTTGGGGAGATCAAATTTTTCTTGGTCTACAGATTCTTCAACAAGATGCAGGCATATATATCACTCAGTCCAAATACATCAAGGAAGTGTTGAAGATATTCAAGATGGAAGATTCAAAACTAGTTGGAACACCTATGGCTACCAGATGTAAGCTACAAAAAGAAGACAAATCAAATGAGGTAAATCAAACATTGTATAGATCAATGATTGGAAAACTAATGTATATTGTTCATACCAGACCAGATATAGCACATACAGTTGGAACAGTTTCAAGATTCTCTGCAAATCCCAAATAATCACATATGAATGATGTCAAGAGAATTCTGAGATATTTGAAGAACACCAAGGACTATGGATTATGGTATAAAAGAGAAGTAAAATTTGAGCTACAAGTCTATATAGATGTTGATTGGGCTGGAAACATTGATTACCAAAAGAGAACAACTAGAGGAGCATTCTTCATGGGTGACAGACTTGTCACAGAGATCAACAAGAAACAAGGATGCATCTCTAAGTCTAGTACAGAAGAAGAGTATGTGGCTACTGCTGCAAATTTATCCAAATTTGCATGGATCAAACAATTGTTGAAAGGTATGAATATGAAGATTCTTGAACCAGTAATTATCTACTGTGATAACACCAGTGAAATTAACATTTCTAAGAATCCAATCATGCATGCTAAGACTAAGCATATTGCTATCAAATATCACTATTTGAGAGAACAAGTGCAAGAAAAGGAGGTAAAATTGGAATATTTTCAATCAAAGGAACAATTAGCTAACATATTCACCAAGCCATTACTGAAAGATACGATTGAGTAGCTGAGACAGAGACTAGGGGTCCAACCCTTGTCTATCAGTTAGTAAGCTGACTAGAAGGTTGCATCAGCTTATACCAAATCTGAAGATCAGTCATGTTCATGTAAACACTGAAATGAACAGAAATAGATACATATGTACACAATAAGGTACAAGTATGCATAAAACACCAAAGATCTTCTATTTCTCATGGATAGGGAAATTCAAGGAATATATTATATAAAGGGATGGAACATGATATAGATGATTTTTTGTTTGGCATTGTTGTTAAGGGGAGAGATTATTCCATTATCATAAAGGGAGAGATATGTTAAATTTGTTAGTAATAACTAAGAGGGGGGGTGGGGGCTGAATCAGTGGCCTAAAAAATATTCCAATAATCAACCCTTAAAACTTAGTACCGCAAAATTATACCTCTAGTTATCTCTAGTCGTATAAGATGAATGCCTCCAAATACTTATATCAAATTACTACTGCTTGGAATGCTTTGTAAAACCTTCTACTGTAGATTTACCAAATAGTAGTCTATCAATTTACCGAAAGATAGTAGATTATCTAGAGTATACCAATCAATCCAATTAAGTTAAGTGAAATGCAGAACACTAAAGTAGTGACTCATAAACACATTAACACATGGATTTTTAACATGGAAACCCTGTTAAGGGAAAAACCACTTGAGACCGGTAAACCAAAATTTTCACTCTTCTAAAGTGAGCACAGTGAAGAGCCAACCCTGTTAAAGGTTACAAACACACTGTTAGGTGTGACCTTGTTAGAGGATTTAGAAGTTTAGTCTGTCACTTGATATCAAGCATATCTATGCTACCATCCTTGATCAAAAACTCACTTGGCCTATCAATAGGTATCTAGAATCTCATGCTATCTCCATGTCAAACTTTTTGATACTCCATTGGATGTATCTCAATATAGAAAGGATCTTTAAATCTCGCTTGGTTAAGAGAGTTTTTGAATCAATGGTTAAACTAAAATAGTATGATCTATTCACATATACAACTTATACTTGCAGATTTTCAAATCTATTGTAATATCACAAACTATTATGATCAATATAAATTTGTTTATACCTTTGCTCCACTTATATTCTTCTCGGTGATGTTGTGCTTTGTTTCTTAGTGTCCACAAAATTCTTTAGCTCTTTCCTTAGCTTGTTGATCAGCACTTTTTTAAGTTTCTCTTCATCAGTTTCTCTTCAACATACTCTTGTTCATTCTTTCACCCACACCAATTTGTAGTTAATTGATTTGTCTCTTAAATAGACATGATATCACCATTTTTAGGTTCTTGAACTTCTTGATCTTGGCATGATCCACAATTCTCTCCATTCATATTTAAAGAAAAACTCTTGTTTTATCTCACCGAGATCATCTTACCAAATGGATAGATCAAATTTAAATTAACTACTTATCTTTGGCTTATCTTGTCCATGAAAACAATGATAACTACTAGTAAACTCTATATTTATCTCTTCTAGCTAGATATTTTGTCATTTTTTAACTCTATCTATTTTTGGTTTTAACTCTCTGATAGAGTCGGTCAACACTCCAGTTCTCCTCGGGCTTCTCTGTTGGCTTACACTATTTCTCTGGTCGTTGGGTTTTCTTGTTATTCTACTCATCAGTAATGCTCACCAGTTTTATTGCTCGTGGCATCACTGTGACTTGACTATCAGTGATTCTATCCATCGGGTTCCACTGACCATCGGTGTTTTTTGTCACAATGTGAATGCTTGTCTTTTATCCATTACAATAAGCATAATATTTATTTCTCTGATTCTCTGAATTATTTGACACTTTGATTATAACTGATTAGATTATGTCAAGTTGACATCAATGATAATACAATCCATTAACTGATTTAATGTCTTGCATTATCCTTCTACATTTCAGTGATCAACTAAACATCTTTAAACATTCAATCATTTACATGTCATCAATCTCTACCTTTGGCATTTATGGCAACCTAATACATTATTATACTATACTATCACTAATACAATATGAAATATACAATTTCATCAAGCTTTCCTAGTGTAACTATTAAAAATATATGGATCTCGATAAGCTCAAATTTAGCTTAGATTTGTTTCATGCAGAGTGGTTGTCTTCAATCTTTAATTCCTTCACTAGATAGATGTATCATCTTATATCTCTATTCTGATATGTGTTCTGCCTTGACTGTTCCTCTTCTTGATAAAGTCTTTTTCCTTTAACAACAATCTTTATCTTTGTCTGAATTCTCTCCCTTCGTTACTTCTCTCCCTTACATGGATATTTCATATGTAATCAATTTCTCTCCCTTAGAATAGTGATTAACTCTTCCTTTCTGATTCTCAGGAACTTCTCTTCATGGATAATGATATAGTCTCTCATTTTATAATATCTCTCTTTTTTATAATGAGATCATCTCTTCCTGATAAGAACATCTCTCCTTTTTGTATGATAATGAGATATTTCTCTCCCTTTGACAACAATGCCAAACAAAACTAAATTTCCTTATTTTATCATCTATATCATCTTCCATCCCTTTGCATTATATATTCCTTGAATTCCTTATCCATCAGCAATACAATATTTTGATTTTCGATGTAGATACGTACCTTGCAATGTACAGATGTATCTGTTGCTTTCCATCTCAGTGTTTTCATCAACATGACTGATCTTCATGTTTGGTATAGGATGATGCAACCTTCTAGTCATATTACTGACTAATAGACAAGGGTTGAACCCCTAGTCTCTATCTCAAATACTCAAAAGTATCCTTTGATAATGGCTTAATGAATATATCAGCTAACTGTTCCTTTGATTGAACATATTATAGTGTCACTTCCTTTACTTGCACTTTTTCTCATAGATAGTGATACCTGATAGCAATATGCTTAGTCTTAGCATGCATTACTAGATTTCTAGAAATTTTTATTGCACTGGTATTATCACAATAGATAATACTAGTTCAAGGATCTTCATATGCATACCTTATAGTAATTAGTTGATCCATACAATGTTGGAGCAATTTTCAAAAACATCCACATATTCTTCTTCTACAGTAGACTGAGAGATGCATCCTTGCTTCTTTCTTATCCATGTGATAAGTCTGTCACCCATGAAGAATGCTCCTCCAGTTGTGCTCTTTTGGTCATCAATGTTTCCAGCCCAATCAACATCTGTATAGACTTGTAGCTCAAATTTTCCTTCTCTTTTGTACCATAATCCATAGTCCTCGGTGTTCTTTAGATATCTCAAGACTCTTTTGACAATATTCATATGTGAATCTTTGGGATTAGCAGAGAATCTTGCAACTATCCCCACTGCATGTGCTATATCCGGTCTGGTGTGAACAACATACATTAGTTTTCCAATCATTGATCTGTATAATGTTTGCTTTACCTCATTTGTCTTGTCTTCCTTTGTCATCTTGCATCTAGTAGCTATAGGTGTTCCAACTAGTTTGGAATCTTCCATCTTGAATATCTTCAACACTTCCTTGATGTATTTGGACTCAGTGATATAAATGTCTACATCTTGTTGAAGAATCTGTAGACCAAGAAAGAATTTGATCTCTCCAAACATAATAATTTCAAATTCCTTGCTCATTTCATTAGCAAAGGATTTACATAACAATTCATTTCCCCCCAAAATGATATCATCAACAAAAATTTCAGCAATCAAAATATTACCATCGGTATCTTCTTTTAAGCACAAATTTCTATTTTCACATTTTCTAACAAATTTTATGCTAATGAGATATGAGTGAAGTCTTTCATAATAGGCTCTCGGTGCTTGTTTTAATCCATACAAGGCTTTGTGTAGTTTATATGCCATGTTTCTCTTGTCTAGATTAACAAACCCTTCTGGTTGTTCAATGTATACCTCTTCTTCTAATACTCCATTTAGGAATGCAGATTTGACATCTATTTGGTATACATTCCATAATTCTCTTGTCTAAATCTACAAACCCTTCTGGTTGCTCAATGTATACCTCTTCTTCAAGTATTCCATTTAGGAATGCTGACTTGACATCAATCTGGTATACCTTGAATCCTTTGAATGCACCATAAGCAAGTAGTATTCTTACACCTTCTAGCCTAGCAATGGGTGCAAAGGTTTCACCATAATCAATACCTTCTTCTTGTGCATATCCCTTGCATATTAATCTTGCTTTGTTTCTAGTGACTTCTCCATTCTCATTCATCTTGTTTCTGAATATCCATTTGGTATTGATGACATTCTTGTCATTTGGTCTCGGTACTAGTGTCCATGTATTGTTCTTCTCAATCTATTATATTTCTTCATTGATAGCACTGACTCATTCTTCATTCTCAAGTGCATTGTAAAAATATTTCGGCTCAAAATCATAAAGTAAACATCTGGTGTTAAGTGACTTACTTCTTTTTCTTGTTCTATCCTTCTTGTCTCCTATGATTTGGTTCTATGAATGATGTCTTTTGACATACTTGGTAAGTTTTGGTTCAGCTCTGTGTTCATCATTATGATTATCTTCTTCACCTTAATTTTCATATTCATTGGTTGGAACATCATCTTGAGTATTATCCTGATCATCGATAATTGCAGCCTAATGCTCAGGTTTAATGTTTTGATGCTTGGGAGCAACACACTATTTCTCAGGTAGGGTGTCATCTTCTGTATAAACAAACCAAGTGTAGTCCTCTTGTTCCTTTTTTCTTTCCTTATCATTCTTTTCTTCAAATTCATCTATTTTCACATTTTCACTTTCAATGATTTTGTTAGATGACTTGTTAAGACATTTATAAGCCTTGCTTTTGGTTGAGTACACTAGAAAGATACCTTCTTCACTTTTGCAATCAAGCTCTCCATTTCTATCATCCTTCAATTTATAACATTGACTACTAAAGATTCAGAAGTAGCTTACATTGGGTATATAACCATACCAAAGTTCATATGCTATCTTCTTTGTGTCCTTCTTCAATTATACTATGTTTAGTGTGTAGACAGCAGTACTGACAGCTTCCCTCCAAAATGTTTGAGTGATGCTTTTCTCAATCATCAATGTTTTTGCACAATCAACAATTGATCTATTTCTCCTCTCAACAATTCCATTTTGTTGTGGTGTCCTTGGTGCAAAAACCTATCTTTTAATTCCATGATCATTGCAATAGTCAGTGAATTCTTCTAAAGTAAATTCCCCTCCTCTATCTGACCTTAAGCATTTCAATATCTTTTCAATTTGTATTTAAACCATTGCTTTATACCATTTAAACATATTAAATGCTTCTGATTTATCTTTTAAAAACATGATTGTCATCATTCTAGAAAAATCATCAACAAAGAGAATGAAATACCTATCTCCATAGTAGCTCTTTGTCCTCATTGGTCCACATAGATCTGTATGGACTAATTCTAGAATTGCAGTAGATGTATGGGTTTTTCTCTTGAAACTAGACTTTTTCATCTTACCTTTTTGACAATTCTTGCCTATGCTATGCTTGGTTTTAGTCATTATCGGTAAGCCTCTGACATTCCTTTTGTTTCTTATCTTTATTATGTTGTCAAAGTTCACATGACACAATCTTTTGTGGCACAACCATAAGTCTTCATTTTTAGCCATCAAACAAGTGGTGTTAGTGTCATCAAGATAGAAAAGGTTACCTTTTGTCTGCTCACCGGTACCAATTAACCTTCCTAATTCATTGAAGATATTTTCCTTCTTATTTTCAAATGTTACTCTATGACCTGAAATGTTCAACTAAGAAACACTTAACAAATTTTAATTCAGTCCTTTAACCCAGTAAGCATTTTAACATTTAATAAGGTTATTCAACATTATGGTTCCTTTACCTTCAACTGGACAAGGTGTATCATTTCTCATTCTCACTAAACCACCATTATAATATTCAAAAGTCTCAAAATTTTGTTTATAACCGGTCATATGGTGAGTGCAACCACTATATATGATCCAGACATCATTTTTACTAACTTTAGATATGAGTGCAGTTTCTACATACCTTTCTTCATCTTCATCTGAATCATCCTTCTTGGCTATAAATACCATCTCGATATCTTCTTCTGATTTGGTGTCAGTGTCATCAGCTCTGTTCTTAGCTAGGTAACAATTTTTCTTCCCTTTGTCCTTGTAGTCTTGGGTATCTCTTTTGTTTGATTGTCAATTTCTCCGGTAATCTCTATTTTCACCTTTATCAAACTTTTTCTCATAAGGCATGTCATTTCCTCTGTCATCTTTTTGTCAGTTTGGACATCTTGCAACAAAGTGTCCAACCTCTTTATAATTAAAACATACATGTGGTAATTTACCTTTGTATCTTCCTTTGCCTCTCTGTAATCTTCTAGCCATAAGTGCTTCAATCTCGTCAAGTCCTTGATCCTCATTATCACTGTCACTATCATTTCTAATAGCATGTCTATGACTTGAGTTAATTATCTTTAGAGAAGATTTGAATGTAGATTCTATAGATGGTAAGACACTATTGTCAAAGTTATTCATCTCAAAATGAAATTAGACTACCAATCAAACTATCTAGAGTAACTATATTGTTTACAACTACTCTCATTTCTTGAATAGAAGAAACTCTAATAGCATAAAAAGGCAATAAGGTTCTTAAGATTTTTCTTACCACTATCTCCTCTTCAAGTACACCTCCAACTCCTTGGACAATGTTTACTACCTCTTTGATTCTATAGCTATATTGAGTAATTTTTTCTCCTTCTTTCATTCTTAGGTCATCAAACCTCCCTCTTAGGCTTTCTACCTTTTCTCTAAGTACATTGGCATCTCCTCCATGTACAAGCTTCAACTTATCCCACATTTGCTTTGCAGAGGTGAAAGTTTTGAATCTTCAAACTCAACATCAGAGAGTGATGATGCAAGTTCTATCATCATATAGTTATGCTCATGCTTGACTCTTAATTGCTCAAGAGTATGAGGTCCTATAGGCAACACATATTTAGTATCTGAGTATTGAACAATATCATTTCCAATACCTGATAGGTGGAGTCTTATTCTACTTTTCCATGATGTAAAGTTGTCTTTATTCAACTTGGGCACATCTCGTCTATTCATCTTGTGATATTTTTCTTGAGATGTTAAACTCCTTTTCTAAGCACACAAGATCTGATACCAATTGTTAGTAATAACTAAGAGGGGGGATGAATCAGTGGCCTCAAAAATATTCCAATAATCAACCCTCAAAACTTAGTACCACAAAATTATACCTCTAGTTATCTCCAGTCCTATCAGATGAATGCCTCCAAATACTTATATCAAATTACTACTACTCAAAATGCTTTGTAAAACCTTCTACTGTAGATTTACCGAATAGCAGCCTGTCAATTTACCGAAAGACAGTATATTATCTAGAGTATACTGATCAATCCAATTAAGTTTAGTGTAATGCAAAAAACTAAAGTAATGACTCATAAATACATTGACACATGGGTTTTTAATGTGGAAACCCTATTAAGGAAAAACCTACTTGGGACTGGTAACCCAAAATTTTCACTCTTCTAAAGTGAGCTCGGTGAAGAGCCAACCCTGTTAAAGGTTACAAACACAATTTTAGGTGTGACCTTGTTAGAGGATTTAAAATTTTAGTCTTTCACTTGATATCAGGCATCTCTATGATACCATCCTTGATCAAACACTCACTTGGCCTATCAATAGGTATCTAGCATCTCATGCTATCTTCATGATCAAAATTTTTGATACTCCATTGGATGTATCTCAATATAGAAAGGATCTTTAAATCCCGCATGGTTAAGAGACTTTCTGAATCAATGGTTAAACTGAAACAATATGATATGTTCACATATACAACTTATAATTGCATATTTTAAGATCTATTGTAATCTCACAAACTATTCTAATCAATATAACTTTGTTTATATCTTTTCTCCACTTAAATTATTCTCAGTGATTTTGTACTCTGTTGCTCGGTGTCCACAGAATTTTTTAGCTCTTTCCTTAGGTTGTTGATCAGCACTGTATGAATTTTCTCTTCATTAGTTTCTCTTCAACATCCTCTTGTTCATTCTTTCACCCACATCAATTCATAATTAATTTATTTGTCTCTTAAATAGACATGATATCACTGTTGTTAGGTTCTTGATCTCCTTAATTTTGGTGTCATCCAAAATTCTCGCCAATCAAATTTAAAGAAAAACTCTTATTTTATCTCCTTGAGATCTTCTTGCCAACTAGACAAATCAACTTTAAATCAATTACTTATCTCTGGCTTATCTTTTCGATGAAAACAATGATAACTATTAGTTAACTCTATATTTATCTCTACCAGCTAGGTATTTTGTCATTTGTGAACTCCAATTATTTTCATTTTTTACTCTCTGATAACGTCGGTCAACACTCTACTTCTCCTCGGGATTCTCTGTCGATTTACACTATTTTTTTTTGGTCGTCAGGTTTGCTTGTGATTTTGCTTGTCGGTAATACTTGATGGTTTTCTTGCTCAGGCATCACTGTGACTTGACCATCGGTGATCTCTATCCACCGGGTTCCACTGACCTTTGATGTTTTTAGTCACAATGTCAATGCTTGTCTTTTATGCATTACAGAATGTATAATATTTATTTCTCTGATTCTCTGAAGTCTTTGACACTTTGATTATAACCAATTAGATTATATCAAGTTGACATCAATGACAATACAATCCATTAACTAATTTAATGTCTTGCATTATCCTTTTGTATTTCGGTGATCAACTAAACATCTTTAAATATTCATTCAGTTACATGTCATCAAAAAGGAGAGATATGATAAAGGGAGATATTATCTAATTAATCAAAAGAGATTATATCATTATCCATGAAGTAAAGTTCTTGAAAATCAGAAAGAAAGAGTTAATCAATATTCAAAGGGAGAGAGATTGATTACATATGAAATATCCATCTTGGGTAGAGAAGTAACAAAGGAAGAAATATTTCTGTAAAAGGAAAAAAATAGATTATCAAGAGGAGGAAAAGTCAAGGCAGAGCACATATCAGAAAAGAGGTATCAGATGATACATCTATCCATTGAAGGGATTGAATATTGAAGACAATCATTTTGCAAGAAACAAATCTAAGCTATTTTGAGCTTACCAAAAGCCAGAAATTTGTAATAGTTACATTAGGAAAGCTTGATGAAACTATTGTATTTCATATTGTATTAGTGATAGTATAGTATGATAATGTAGTATGTTTCCATCAATGCCAAAGGGAGAGATTGATGACATGTAACTGATTGAATGTTTGAAGATGTTAAGTTGATCACTGAAATGCAGAAAGATAATGCAAGACATTAAATCAATTAATGGATTGTATTATCATTAATGTCAACTTGATATAATCTAATTAGTTATAATAAAAGTTTCAAAGACTTCAAAGATTCAAAAAGAAAAATATTATGCTTTCAGAAATGCATAAAAGACAAGCATTCACTATGTAACTTCAAACACCGATGTCTAGTGGAACCTGATGGACAAAGATCACTGAAAGTCAAGTTATAGTGATGCCCCAGCAAGAAAACCAAAAAGCATTACTATGAGAATAATCACAAGCATAACCGATGGCTAGAAATAGTGTAAACCAATAGAGAAGCTCGAGGAGAACTGGAGTGTTGACCAAAGCTATCAAAGAGTTAAACACTGAAATTAACTTGAGTTCATAAATGAAAAAATATCTAGCTGGCAGAGCTAAATATGGACTTAACTGGTAGTTATCTTTTTTTTCATGAACAAGATAAAGCCAAAGATAAGTAAAGGATTTAAAGTTTTTTTGTCCAGTTGGAAAGAAGATCTCTGCAAGATAAAACAAGAGCTTTTCTTTAAATCTAATGGGCTAAGATTGTGGATCACGCCAAGATTAAGAAAATCAAGAACCTAACAACAGTGATATCATGTCTATAAAAGAGATAACTTAATTTATTACAAAAAGAGAGGGTGAATGAATGAGAAGAGGATGTTGAAGAGAAACTTCATACAGTCCTGATCAATCAAGTTAAGGAAAGAGCTAAATTTTTCTGTAGACATCGAGCAACAGAGAACATCATCATCAAGTAGAATAAAAGTGGAGCAAAGGTATTAAAAGAGATATATTGATCATATTAGTTTTATGAGCTTACAATAGATATGAAAATTTTCAAGTATAAGTTGTATATGTGAACAGATCATACATTTTCAGTTTAACCATTGATTCAGAACGTCTCTTAACTGAGTGGGATCTAAATATCCTTTCTATATCGAGATACATCCCAAGGAGTATCAAAAAAATTTATCATGAAGATAGCATGAGGTGCTAGATACCTATTGATAGGCAAAGTGAGTGTTTGATCAAGGAAGGTAGCATAGAGATGCCTGATATCAAGTGACAGACTAAAATTTTAAATCCTCTAACAAGGTCACACCTAACAGTGTGTTTGTAACCTTTAATAGGGTTGGCTCTTCACCGAGCTCACTTCAGAAGAGTGAAAATTTTGGGTTACCGGTCCCAAGTGGTTTTTTCCTTTACAGGGTTTCCATGTTAAAAATCCATGTGTCAATGTGTTTATGAGTCATTACTTTACTATTTTGCATTACACATAATTTAATTGGATTGATCTATATACTCTAGATATTTTACTATCTTTCGATAAATTAACAGACTGCTATTCAATAAACATATAGTATAAGGTTTAACAAAGCATTCTGAGTAGTAGTAATTTGATAATTGTATTTGGAGGCATTCATCTTATAGGACTGAAGATAACTAGAGGCTTAATAATGTGGTACTAAGTTTTTGGGTTGATTATTGGAATATATTTGAGGCCACTGATTCACCCCCCCAGTTATTACTAACATTAACATCCTCATCAGTTATAAGATTGTGTTTGGGGCTCTGTTTAGTCTGATCATATTTATTTTGTGTCTTGTCAGTGAGATCTATTTGAGGCTCGGGACTTGTATCATTTTTAGGTATATCAAGTATCTTTCTCCATTCATCCTCACTCGTCCTTTCAAGCTCAATTAGATTTCCTTGAAGCACTTGGTAGGCTTTTAACTTTGGTGAGAACCTTTTGGAGTGTTTCTTCGTCATTTCTTCTATCTCTTCCATTTTAGATTCAGGTGGCATGATTGAAACTAGAGCTCTTTCCCTTATTTTTTTCTCAAAATGTAGTGCAAATGTCCATCTTTCCGATAATCTATTCATGAGTTCTTTTGGCATTCTATCTGCAAGTTGTATTAGAACATATTTGAATACACACATCATTGTGATAATTGCCTCTTCTATCTTATTCTGGTCCTCGGTGTCTAGAGTTAGCCATTTTTTAATCTATCAATCGTTTGTTGTACCTGATTTGATGATAGATTCACATACCTCATCAATTGTAGAAGGAAGTGTGTTCTTGACAGAGTGTACAAATTCATCCTGCTCTTTTTCCTCTATGTCTTCCTTAGTTCTTAGGAACTTTCTTCTCTTTGTTGGTGTCTTTTTGTCGGTAGGAGGATTTCTTTTATAGGTCCTTACTTGACCTTTCTTGATTGGTGAAGGACTTGCATCCTTTTCTATCTGACTCCTAGTCCTAGATGCAATAGTAGTCCTTTGTTTCTTTGCTGGTGGTGGTGGTATATAAGACTCTGTGGATTCTGAGTCACTCACCTTCTTAGTTTCACCAACGGGTGACTGACCCTCAGTTTCTTCTGTCTGTTATGTTTCCTCTTCAGTTACCAACAATATTTTCTTCAGAGTCTTAAACATTTTATCTTTCTTTCTATCAATGTTTTTCACAACTAAGCCCTTTTTGATCCTTTCCTTGCCTTCTTCATAAGTTCCAAACTTGGGTTGTAATTTTTCCAATGGTTCATTGATCAATGCTTCAATGACATTGGTTTCTTGATCTATGTTAACCTTATAGTCATGTGGTTCTATCCAGGCTGTCCTCAGTACAACTAGCTTGACATAGCTGTAATCAGTGTCCACCATAAAGCAAATGTCAGTCTTGTATTTTTCAACTAATTTCTCTAGAATTCTCATTTATTTTTGCATTTTGTCTTTAAATTCAGCAAAGTATTAATCCATAACTGATTCAAAATTGTCTCCAAGTGACCTAATGAATTCACTTATTTCAACTGTCACTGGTCGGGTAGTGTCCCATTTCACATTACCAATAGATGGAAAATATTCTTGGTAGTAGAGTAATATACACATTATAAGCGATCCAAACTTACATGAGTTGGTCTTTGCAAACTCGATTGTCCTCATGTTCTCATCTAATTGTACAAGTAACAGTTCATATAGGTCCAACTGTAGTCCCTTTTTGACAATTTTATGTGTTGTATCTAATGCTCCAGATGCAATGATGTTCATCATGTTGGCGTGAAAGAGATTGTATCCTAAGATGCATGCTCCAAATTTCAGTTCATCATCGTTGATGGTGGATACCTTTAATCCTCTTCCATCCCATGTTGCTCCTGTGGTCTTCTCAATGTCAGGGTGAGAAAGGTGATTCAGTTTTTTGACCTTATCAGTTATAGGATAATCAGTAACATCATGTATCACATCTCTGGTGATCATTTTTGGCTTATCCAACCATATTTTTTGGTCATGCACTCTGCTCATAATTGAATCCATTCAGTTTTGAAGTCCTTCAGGAACCATAGGGAATTAGTGAGCGCTTTCACCTCAATGTGCTTAATATGCTCCTATTTGATGGTTCTATCATCATTGCAAAGCTTCTTGTAAGCTTTCTCAACTTCAAGAGCTCCAATTTGTGTGATCTTGCAGTGAATGTAGGATCTACCATCCTCGATCAAAAAAATCCTAGGTGGAATTCTGGAAAATGCTCCAGAGTCATTGGGTTGTGAGGAAACCTCTGGGAATATATTATACTTGGGTTCCTCACATGTACTATTCTTAATTAGATTAATCTTACTCTCCTTAGCATTCTTAACCTTAGAGATTCTGGATGTGGTTGCCATCATTTTTAGAAATTAGGGCTTTCTCGTAAATGACAACTGAGTTTTTGGTGAATGTTGGTACTTACTTTCACCTTTGTATCTGATAGGAATCTGTTTGGAGTGTTGTGAATCAAGTTAGAGTCACTCTGCAATTGGGTCACTTTGTGCTTTGGTTTTTCTCTTTCTCTTTGCTCTAGTCTCTTGGCAAATAATGAAACCCTCTAGTCATCTATTTATAGAATTTTCCCTAATTCAAGTCATTAATGCTCAACCACTTCTCAGTGTGTGAAGACAGAGTCATCGGGTGATACTCTAACTTCTCCTTTGGTGAAAATGCGATGCTTCGAGGTAGCTATCAACTTATTACGTTCACTGAAAAATTTCAGTATTTGGAAAGGACAACATGTCAACTCACATGATCATCGATGGATCTCGATTTGCACTCAGAAACTTAGATTTATACGTTAACCGATGATTCTTGGTAAGTATTGACAACCTAGCCTTGTATGTACACCGATGCATTTTGGTATGTATTGACTGATGAAATTGTTTTCATAGATTCATAACAAGTAATACCATAGTGCATCTTTAATCATGCTGATTTGGTATTCTAACTATGTATAATGGAACTTGTGCAAAATATAGCTTGGTGTAATGCAGTTCCATACTTACTTGTTCTACTTAGGTGGGGGTGGTGATGTCACCAGATCTATTGGATAGGGTGTCACCAATTGTATTGCTCAGTCCAGCTTCATCAGTGTTTGTGGCTTTCCTCCACATTTTGTTTCTCACCCTTCTGATGTCTTCAACAGTATTGCAATTGGGAAGTGTTCTTGTCTCTGTCATTCAGTCTCTATAGTATTTACTTAGATGACCGACCCTATGACAATGTAAGAATGTCATTCCTATGTTGGTCTAGGTTCTAGACTTTCTTGTCCATTTCCTCATATAGTTTGTAGCTATGTGACCAAATCTTCTACATGATGTGCAACTTGCCCATGTCTTGTAATGCCAAACATATGAGTTATCAACTCTTTTTGGTTGATAAGAATTTTCTTGATATTTAGGTTTCCATGCTTTCTTTTTCTTCTTCCTACATTCAAGAGACATGTCCCCATGCATTTTGCAAGTAGGAAAGTATTTGTCTATGTAGGTTTCCTTCTTTGGTTGTTTCAACTCAGATTTACATTCATAATATTTACGTCCTTTCTTGTTACATTTATAACAATTTCCTATGAATAAAGGTGAGGAGTTAGGAATACCTTTTATTTTGCTCCTACATACATTAGATGTGTGACCTAGCCTTCCAGAGTGATTGCATGACTACTTCTTTGGTCTAGGATTTGTGTACCCATTGTTTGGATCAGTTTGGTATGGTGATTCTCCATTCTTAGTATACACTAGTCCTATATTTTTGTTGACTCTTCTTTGTCCATCTAGAAAATCATCCCTTCTTTTTGTAATTTCTTTAGCTCTCTTCATCATGTCATTGTGTTGTTGTTGAATTCTTACTTCATGCTTCAGTTTTTCATTTTCTTATCTTAGCTCATTAATAGATTCTATTCTTTCAATGAGTTCTATATTCATTCGATTTACCTCTTGCCTTATAAGAATAATTTGATTGGTGATCTCATGATGATTTTCAGTACGTCTTTGTATTTCTAATTCTTTCTCTTGTAGCTTTTCAGTGATCTTTATCCTGTCATCAATAGCTACTATTGTGTCTTTCTCATCTTGTCTAGCATTGTTCATGACATCAATCATTCTTACCATCTGTGTCTCTTGACTGATTTGTAGCATCTTTACTTGTTCTGTTAGATTTTGATTGCTTTCATTCATACTTTTGATGCTTCCTTTAGATGTGTCTGATGCTTTGCTAGATGTAGACCCTGATGACTTAAATAAATCTGGTATCTCTTCCTCATGATAGTCTTTTTCATTATTCTGAGTTTCCATAACTTTTCCTTCATCCAATAGCTCTCTCATTTTGATTCTTGTCACTTTGTACTACTCATATAAGATCTGTATCTATAGCTTCTGATTCTCAATATTCTTATCAAGCTTGTACTTCTCCATTGTATAATCTTTTCTCTTAAGTCTTTAAACTTTTCCAAATAAGAGATCTAGCTCTAATACCAATTATTGGAAATAATGGGAAGTATGTACTGAGAGGGGAGGGGTGAATCAATACCTCTAAAAGTTTTAGTTAATTAACCTTTAACCTTATGTAATCAAATATTTTCTTTACCGATCATATCTGATATTCTTTCTTTATGCATGTGATATCAATTCATAATATTAATTATATGTAGACATTCATAGAAACATTCATAAAAGAAATGACACATAACACAATATATGATAACATAGAAAACCCATTTTAGAAGGTAAAAACTACGATGGGGATGGCACCCACAAAACTTCACTATCTGCAGATTGGAAGGGGCCGGTTAAGGCTTACAATTTGATCACTTCTAATGATCTACCTTGTTAGGAGTATTATGTGGAGACTAGTTAAGGTCTACTCTTTTAAGATATTTAGCAACACTATTTAGTGTACTCCTAATTAAGAGATTTACAATAGGATTGTTAAATCCACCTTTCTTGAAAGGATTTCTTCTATTCGCTACACTTGTTAGAATGTAGACAAAAATAATCATTGAACTGAGTGTATGCAATCTACAATTGTTGATTAAAGATCCATTAAAGATTACATGTACAATGTATCACCTAATGTGATTGATTAATACCTCTGTTGCTCGGTAGCCTTGATTCTTGGTTCTTGATAACTAAATTCATGTTTTTCTACTCTGCTTCTTGAAAATATTAGTCTGATCCATAGATGTGGTCCTTAGCTACTACCATCCTCACATCCATAAATAATTAATGATTACACATCTATTTATACAATAGCTTTGACCTTTCTAGTTTCACATTTTACAAACTTAACTCTATGATCAAAGGTTTTCAACTTGACCTTGATCTCCTAGTTTGTATGTTTTTAATAAGTTAGACTGATTAAAACAATTACAATTATCTTTCTTATCCCTTAAGAAATGGTTTTAAATCAAATCAAAACTCTAAATATAAAACATAATTGTTTTATTTGACGTGGAAGTCAAATCCACATTTCTCAGGATATAACTGACTTTCAATGTCTGATGCTCGATTTGAACTGAAATTCTATCAGTTGGGTTACCTTGCTTTGTCGGGTTCCTCTCTTGTATTCTCTTTCAGTTTACTCTATAATATGCTCTATTGGTTTACAATGTTCTTTCGGGTTCCTTTGTCTTTTTACTCCTATCGATTTCAAATGTTAACTTTTTCGATTTGCACTTGTAAGTTATGTCTTCGGTTTACACTGTAGATTGTTTTGTCAGGTTGTGCTAATGTTTTTCCTTTGCATAATAATGGAAAAATATATTTCATCATCCTATAGCAGAATGAAAAATTTTGATGTTTTTTTCCATGCTATGTTGATTGCCAGCCATTGTTTTCAAAATTGTTAACCTATCTTGATGTGGCAGTCAAATCTCTCATGTAATAGCAATGAATATAAATGTATTTTCTTAGCTTGATTTTTTACTGGTAATGATCTAGAACTTTATCATTTTTTATTGTTGAATGTACGGTGATTATGAATGTCCTCTTAATGATTTCTTCTCCTTTAAGTTTGACAAAATAAAATGGCACCACCTCCATACCTCGTAAAGATTGTTTCATCACCCTCATTGATCAATGGTTGTCAGTGTTGTCTTTGGAATTTATTTTATGTCATCCATTGTTTATCATTTTTAGTTTAAATCATCCTGCAACTATGCACCTTTCATAGTTAGAATGCTCATCTCAACCCTTGTGGGAGCCCATTTCACCCGACATGCTAAAATATAATAAATGTGTATAGTTGTAAAATGGAAGGACTTCCATGGTAGACTGGTTTAGCCTTCTATGAAGGTGGTTTGGGGTCATATCAATCACCTTGAATGGGTTCCTAAATTTGACCTGTCTTTCCCCCTGTTCTGCCTCTCTTTCCACTTCTTTCCATCCAATTTTTGACATCCTGGATTGCAAATCTGAGGTCTTTGACCCCAGGGTCAGGGTCAACCTTTTGGGTCTATGTCAACCTCGACCCTGACCTAGGTCAAGGTTCACATTAACCCTAACCTAGGTCAAGGTCGACCTCAACCTTGACCCAGGGTTCAAATCTCAGGGTCCCACAGTTTCCAGATATCGGTCTTTGCAAAAATTTATTTCCCACTTTCGGGTCAGCTGTTTTGGGTTCCGAAGTGGTGATTCCTAAATTATATTTAACATAGGTCCACTTCTATGGGCATGGGTCCAATTAGGATTTAATTCTCCTATGTTGGCCTCATTAGAAGATTGTGCCCTAGTTTCATATAAAAGGAAGCCTTTCTCTCTCATTTTCTCTAAGTCTTCTAAGTGCAAAAAGCTCTAACCAAGATTTTGTCAAGAAGAAAAAAGATTCAAGCATCCATTGTTCTAAATGTTTCCAAGATTTCAAGGTTTTCAATTCTTCCTCTCAAGCATTCAAGATCTCCATTGAAGATCAAGGATTCAAGCTCTCAAGCCTTTGAAGGGATTTGGTTCAAGCATTCAAGATTTATCATTCAAGCCCTAGATCTAGCCATCATGATGGTGTGATCTTCCTTCAATATCCTTTGTGCATCCTCAAGACTCTTTAATCATCTCTTCAAGGTGGACTCCAAGCATACAATAATGGAGGTTTATGGTTTCTAAAGTCCATACCCTCATATTTACATATTTGTCTACATTTGAATTACAATTACATATCTATTCAATATCATAGCTTCATTCTTAGATTCAATTCTATTACTTACTAGATTTCTATACTTTATTGATTTCAAGGTTAATTCCTAATTCAAGGTTTGACTAAGGCAAACCCCTCCCCCACAATAAACAAACCTCTTTTTCTTGCAGGTATAGGTTTGGGACTATGGATTTGGAATCAGATCTGGATACCCTTTTCAGCTTTCTGTCGGGCTCTACGAATAGATTCTCTGTTGGACCTTGGCAGGTCAAGGTCGACATTATTGGGTTAGGGTCAACATTTGTGGGTCAAGGTCAACCTTTTTCATAATACGGTTTTGGATTGGAAAAATATTTCTGGGTTTTGTTCATCTCTGCGTTTCGATTCTAGATCATACTTCAATTTTTCTAGAAATAGAGTACAGACTTTAGTAAACAACACTCTTTGATATGAAATATTTCAAGGCTCCTATCCATTTCAATTCAAATCATTATAAATCTATCACACATTTACATTCATCCACACCACATTTTAAGAGGGAAACCTAGGATCTCCTTCTTTATTCTTATTTCCAATGGATTTATTCACATATGCATTGACCCTTTTTGGGTTGATCAACTTGGATCCTTCCTTTGTGCATTTAAGAATAAAAAGGAATATCTTATCTTTCTCTCCACTCTAAACATTAAATGTAAGGTTATAAGTGATTTGAGTATCAAAACACTCTTATTTTATTAACATCATTTTTCTCCTTTACATTTTGGTGAACCCACGATAGACAACTCTTTCTTTTTGGCATTAGATTTAAATTTCATATTAGCTCTTGCATGCATATAGAAGTAGGTTGTCTTTTATGCTATTGCATTTATATTTCAAAATACATAAAAAAACATAAAATTTATTTAAGAAAATACAAAAATATTTACATTCTTGTTATTTTATTTTTGTGCTCAACATGTATGATTCTTGTTTAGAATACTTTGATGAGGATTTCAGTGTACAAGAGGATAGATCCCTTAATGAGGTACATGGAAGTGAGTGTAAAAATAGTTCAAATGGGACCACCATAGATCCCATTCCCACTTCATCCTCCTCCACAACCTCTTCAATTGACCTTTACCATAGGGTGTGTGCATGGTTACCTTCATACTCCTCTATTTACAACATTGATACACCTACAAAGACTTCATTTAGTGAGTGTGATGTTGCTTTGTCCTCTCTTGTATTACCTTTCAAGGATATGTTAGAGCAAGAAGATGAATTTAATATTTCCCTCCATGGAGATGAGTTAAGGATTGATGTTAATTCTTCTCCTAATATATGTCTTTTCTATGAGCCTACTTTAGAATACCATTCTTTCTCCTTTAAGGATCAAGCTCTAGGTGCTCCTACAACGTGTTTTATTGATAGGGATGATAATCCTCCTATTTGGGTTGAACCTTTGGATTCGGATGTTGATTACTCTCTTCCTCATGAAGCCATTATGGGTGATTATACCTTTTGGTATGAACCCTTGGATAAAGACATTGATTTATCTCATCCTTGTGAAGATACTTTGATACAAGAGGGTGGGATATTAATGGATGACATATTCATACATGATGATGATTCTTCTTCTAAAACACACTCCCCTTATATGTAAAGTTTAGAGAAAGAAGAAAACATTATAGATTCTTTACCTCCATTTGGGATTTCTTCTAGTAATGAGACATTAGCGGGGAATGATATGAATTCCCTTAATTCTCTCCATCTTAGTGATGATCCTATGAATAATCAAGCTCCTACCCCATCTCCTCCTAGGATGTATTCCTTTATTTTTCCTTCTTGTGAATCTATCAAACATACTAATGATGACATAATGACTACTGAAGTTCAATTGCCTTGTTTTCATATGGCTTCTTGTTATGGTCATGGTTATCATTTATTAGTTAAACAAGGAGTCCATACTCAAGGATGTGCTAAGCATAAACAAGGAATTCAAATTCCCTTACAAAATGGGGGTCAAGGGAATTCTTATGGACTAGGATTTAATCCTCAACAACACATCAATGTTACCAACATATCAAATAACATTTCAAAATATGATGACCCTATGAAGGAATTTGACCAAGAGGTTGTTCTGCCTAAACTCCTTTGTGCTAAGATGATTATTAGACCTAAACACAAAAAGAAACATAGTCTATACTTGAAGATTCTTCCTTTTTTTTCTATCATATATTTCATGATCACTCTAATGAATGTCAAGCTTTACATTGTAAGATTAGGTTTCTCATTGGTAGTAAAATTATTTATATATCATGTGGCAATGAGTTATATTTCAATCCTATTTTCTCTAAATAACACTTATGTTCCTATTATGGAACTCCATATTATGTAAACAATGTTAGCCTAATCTTTGGGGGCTTGTTGTCTTGTATAGTATTGTGAGCGATATAATAGGTCCCCTTTCATCCTTGTCCCTACACTTGGGGGGCAAGGATGCCATCTCCTTCTTTTTTGTCTTTCTGGGACCCACTTTCCCTTGGTTAAGCAGTATTTATCTATTATGTGATATCTAATCATACATGAAAATCTTGGTTTGCATTAAGGATCTATGTCTTTGATTATAACCTATTTCATTGTTTGACATTGGGTTTCCATGGCTGATAAATCTCTCACCTTGGAAACTGAATAGTGTGTTATCCCTCACAGGGGTTACTTTTTCACTTCTTACATGATATCTCTTTTCCAAAACAACATTTCTTGATATAATTTGGTATATCCCTTGCTTTCACCCTTTGGGGGACAAGGTATTTTCCTTCTTCCTCTATCTAAGGATCTACTTTCCTTAGCTTAGTGGAATTTGTTTATCATATAACATTATTTCCTTATAAAGATGTATGTTTTTGACTATGGATACCCTCTTATATGAGAGGTGATTGTCCTAGGTCATCACCTCTTCTTTATTTTGAAAATTATGCTTTTTATAAACTCTTTCTCTTGATTTGGGTTAGATTTTGATGCCTTCATCCTAAGATTCCTCTTCCTCTTGATTGCAGGGGGCTTGATGATTGAATCTTTGGTCCCTCTTTTCTTTAGAAGATTAAATTTTATTCTAAGAACTCCTGTATGGTGAGGGTCTTGTTGATAAGATCTCTTCCCTTTTGAGGATCCTTTTTCCATAAGTGACATATCCATTTCATGAGTATCTATGTTCTTGGATGTAAGGGTCAAGGCTCTTCCCTAAGGATATGGTATACATTGTTGCTAAGCTAGATATCTCCTTACCTTGTGAAGTAGGTATCCTCTTTTCTCTTCCTTATCCTGCCTAGCGGGTAGTCATGATAAGGAGCGGGGCACATATAGGGTCTCCCTTGTACTATCTTTTACATCAATTTATATTTGGTAGCATGCTAAATCCTTAGAAGGTAATGCACATAAGTTGCTAAATCCTGAAGGGACACACATTTTTACTTTTATTTTTGCTAAATCCTTGGAAGGTAACGCACATAAGTTGCTAAATTCTAAAGAGATACGCACCATTTTATTTTACAAATATGCTAAATCCTTGAAAGGTAACGCACATAGGGACACACATTTTTACTTTTATTTTTGCTAAATCCTTGGAAGGTAACGCACATAAGTTTCTAAATTCTGAAGAGATACGCACCATTTTATTTTACAAATATGCTAAATCCTTGAAAGGTAATGCACATAAGTTGCTAAATCCTAAATGGAAATGCATTTTATTCCATAGTGATACATGAATGTGGATCTATGGATATTTTAAAAGCCGTCAGAAGATGCATTTACAATTACAAGCACAATTTATGGGTGAACCTGTTGGGCTCTCCCTCCTTGGTGATTCATGGTAAGGTGGGCATCTTACTAGGTGAGGTAATCACTATCTCTTTTCTCTCTTTTTATTTCATGCTAGTAGGATTAGATCATGAAGCTATGTTATTTATAGTGTTTATCTTGTCTTCCTTATGTAATCATGTATGTTTTCTATGATTGATTTCTCTTTACTTTCATATCTTTATGTATGTATGTTGAGTAAGAATCCTTGGTCTAGGGGCTCATTTCCTTGACTTAGTGATATTCTACTTCATTGTGATCCACTAGTGTCTTTCTTCTAACTTTATCATGAGCATGTTTGATTTCTATACTTCCGCTAAAGTGGGGGCTAAATGTATAGTCAAAAAATAGAAGCACTTCCATGGTAGACTGGTTTAGCCTTCTGTGTAGGTGGTTTTGGGTCATATCAAGAACCTTTAATGGGTTCCTAACTTTTACCTGGATTTCCCCATGTTCTATCTCTCTTTCCACTTCTTTCCATCTAGTTTTTGACATCCTAGACTGCAGATCTGAGGTCTTTGACCCCAGGGTCAGGGTCGACCTTTTGGGTCTATGTCAACCTCGACCCTGAACTAGGTCAAGGTCAACCTCGACCCTGACCTAGGTAAAGGTCAACCTCAACCCTAACCTAGTTCAAGTTCAACCTCGACCTTGACCCTTGGTTCAAATCTCAGGGTCCCACAATTTCTGGATATCGGTCTTTGCAAAAAGTTATTTCCCGCTTCCGGGTCAGCTGTTTTGGGTTCCGAAGCGGTGATTCCTAAATTATATTTAACATAGGTCCACTTCTAGGGCCATGGGTCCAATTAGGATTTAATTCTCCTATGTCAGCCTCCTTAGAATATTGTGCCCTAGTTTCATATAAAAGGAAGCCTTTCTCTCTCATTTTCTCTAAGTCTTCTAAGTGCAAAAAGCTCTAACCA
>MU224968.1:4180610-4195170 GCA_018584345.1 Thuja plicata
CAAGATTTATCATTCAAGCCCTAGATCTAGCCATCATGATGGTGTGATCTTCCTTCAAGATCCTTTGTGCATCCTCAAGACTCTTTCATCATCTCTTCAAGGTGGATTCCAAGAATAAAATCATGGATTTTTATGGTTTCTAAAGTCCATGCTTTCATATTTACATATTTTTCTACATTTGAATTGCAATTACATGTCTATTCAATATCATAGCTTCATTCTTAGATTTAATTCTACTACTTGCTAGCATTCTATACTATATTGATTTCAAGGTTAATTCCTAAATTGGGGTTTGACTAAGGAAAACCCCTCCCCCACAAAAAACAAACCTCTTTTTATTGTAGGTACAGGTTCGGGACTGTGGATTTGGACTCATATCTAGATACCCTTTTCGGTTTTCTGTCAGGCTCCATGAACAGATTTTCTGTCAGACCTGTGCAGGTCAAGGTTGACATTATTGGGTTAGGGTTGACATTTTTGGGTCAAGGTCGACCTTTTTCATAAGATGATGTCGGATTAGAAAAATATTTATGGGTTTTGTTCATCTTTGCGTTGCGGTTCTGAATCATACTTCAGTTTTTCCAGAAAAAAAAGTACAGACCTCAGAGAACAACATTCTTTGATGTGCAATATTTCAAGGTTAGTGAATTTATCCTATCCATTTCAATTCAAATCCTTAATCATTCTAAATCTATCACACATTTACATTCATCCACACCACATTTTAAGAGGGAAACCTAGGATCTCCTTCTTTATTCTTATTTCCAATGGATTGATTCACATATGCATTGATCCTTTTTGGGTTGATCAATTTGGATCCTTCCTTTGTGCATTTAAGAATAAAAGGGAATATCTTATCTTTCCCTCCACTCTAAACATTAAATGTAAGGTGATAAGTGATTTGAGTATCAAAACATGCTTATTCTATTAACATCATTTTTTTCCTTTACAAAATGTGCCTATATCTGCACATGAAACAAACATTATTAGATAAAATAATGAAGTTTGATACCTCTTTTATGTTGCACTCTCAATCCTTTTTTCACATGTATGATATTTAGCATTAATCCAATGTATTGAATGAGTTATTCTATGTCTCTATTGATGTGCATATGTTGAGATTTATATTCGTAGCTCTAACAAGTTTTCTTCCACTCTGTGCAAGTTCATCCGGAGATTAGGAGTGAGGAGGAACAAGTGGGCACAAAGATCAACCTGAAGAAACCTCAAGAAATGATGGATATGCCTCTCTTCACCTTGCTCTCTTTTATTTGTCAATAGATACATCTTGTATTGTGTTAGACTAGCTATCCACAGAGCTTGTGTGGGTCCTTTGATTTGTGTATTCTCTTTAATGAAACAAAATTTGCAGTCTTGTTTGCAACCTTGTACAACTCAATGTATTGTAAATCATTATAATATGAATGAGAAATATTTTTTTTCTTTCTCTTGTATATATCTTTTGAATGTAACATACTGAAGGAAAAAAATATGTTTTTTCCTTTTCTAAAACACACTGCATAACCAAACTAAATTTTATCTCTTTTAACAATTATAAATACAATGACTTAATCCAAGTAAATAAAAAATGAAGTAATACCTTTTCACCTTAAAATGACTATTAGTTGAATCAGCTCTACAATTTGAGCTTTGGGTTAAAGTGATAATAGGTACTCTCATGAGGGAGATAAATATGAAGAAAATAATGAATATCATTCTCCATTGCTTCATTCCAAAGACATACATTATTGAGATAAGTCTTCAAAGTATGTTCTTGCATCAATATGTCCTTGCGAGGGAGAATACATTTGGGAGAGGAATCATTTCAGGATGTTCATAAAGGAGATTGTTGTAAACCATAAATCATTCTATCATTAATTAAATTTTGGCAAAAGGATGTTTTAGGTGTAGAGGAAGACTTAGTAGAGATGAAGTCATCAAGGAATTCATCCATCATATCAAAAGCCTCACTACTAAATGGATCATCAAAAGTAGTAAAGATTTGGACAAGGAAATCAGATATTTTGTAATGAAACAAGCTAATGTTATGGAATAAAGCATAAAAGGAACTAGTCTAAAGTCACATAACAATGCATGAAAAGAAAATATTTTTAGATTTTTACTATTTTTAACATGTAAATGCAAGAATGAATCTATGAATAATATACAACTTTTAGGTCTCTTTTATTAATTAATGCAAAAATATAAGTAAAAATTAAAATTAAATGCATAAAATGTAACAATGAAATACATATATATTAGATCTAAACATGAAATCAATGTTTTTGTTCATTTTAGAATTTAAAAACATACAAAGTAAGATCTAACCATCCAAAATAAAAGGTATAATGCATGAAAGAGGCGAGTTCACCAAAGTGTACAATAGAAAATGGGGATCATATAAATGGGTATGTTCCCCAATTTCTATGGCACATTGGAATAAAAAATCACCCCAAGACAAATATGATTAGCACCACTTGTTAAGGAGGATGCCAATGCAATATATATGCTTGAAGGGTTTTTATTAATTTGTTACTTAAAAATAAGAAAGAGATGAATGGTAATAATATACAAGAGACTAAATAAGAACTGATCTAATCTAATCTAATTGAAAAAATTGATGAAAAAGGGAATGAATAATAATTTGAATGCACTTGGAAATGAAATAGGAGAAGTGACCTTTCATATCTAAATTTGCAGTTGTCAAAATCCTGAAATGAGTTGTAACTGCATAATTGAGACTTGGAGGTTGTAACCTAGCCTCGTGCCAAATCAGGGCTGAAAATGGAAAGCACATGATGGAAATGGTGACATTTCCTGGGACATAATGGAAATGGTGACATGTTCCTAGTGTTTTCAACTAAATTTTCCACAGATCGTCTAACTATTCATGTTCTTCCTAGATCCTCCTCGACGGCTCTGTAACATGTTCCTAGACATAGAAAAATGGGGAAGAAGGTTGGATAAAAAGGTTTTCTTAGCTAAACCCTTTGTTTAGGAATCAACCTTGAAAATAAAATCAAATTGCATAAGGAATTTATGAAATAGAAGATTAAAATGTAAATTACCTCATACCTTGATAATGCAATGCTTATTTGGATATGACCACAAATGTATATTTAATAGCTTTAACTCCATAAAAACCCAAAAGAAAATCATGAAATATAGGCCTTGGATGATGGATGTTGCAGTTTTCGACAATGCTTGATGAAGAAGGAGAAAAATTCTTTGAAGGATTGAAGACTTGGATGCTTGAAGACCTTGAGAATTCTCTTGAAATATAAATGCTTGATTGATTCTTAAACATGAATGCTTGCACTTGATGATGGATCTCTTAGTTATCAAAATGAGGAGAGATAAGGGGTTTACATACATCTCACACCATTTAGGGGTTCAAAAAATGATCCAAGATGACCACAAAATCAAATCTCCCGCTAATACCTTGATATCAAGTTTCTGACAAAATTGGGCCCAAAATATCAGGAACATGTTTCCATTGGCAACATGTACCTTGGAGAATGGGCCAAAAATTTAATGGGAGATTAGGGAAGTAGGGTAGGTGCCATATTTTTAGGTACACCTCATTCCAAGGTCAGGATAGGTCATGAAGGCTACAAATAAGGACATAGGGCCTAGATGATGAAATGAATTATTTTATTTGAGGAAAAATAGAGGAGAACACTTAGAAATAATGGCTAGCCATGATTTTTTTAAGAAATTGAATCAATATAGGAGTCATAATATTAATTTTAAGTTCCAATAAGCATTAAGAGAGCATGAAATCAATGTGGGAACCCATACATAGTAAAATTGGGCTAAAATGAGCACCTAATTATGGGTGCTTACTTTTTAGGATGGTACAAAAGTATTTCCTTATGGTGCAGTAGGTTGTGGGCATCTTCACTAAAGATTTGGTATCTCCTTGCTATCTTCAGTTGTGATTGATGTTATGGGTGATGGAATTATTCCTTGGGGGGGTGGTCTTGAGGAGTCCTCCTTCCTTTTACTTTTACTTTTTGACAATATGTTTCCTCTCTTTTGGAGAGGATTTTTCTCCAATAGGTTTTTTCTCCTTTTCTTTGTTTGTGAGAGATTTGCATTGTAGTTGTACATGGCTACCTAAAAAAATAATTTGGCTAGGACCATATGCCTCTCATATTGCATATTGAATTTTGATTCATTAATTTCAACTTTTGCACATTTCTCCTTAGGCTTCAAAATGATATTGGGATGACCAAACTACAGTCCATCCACTGGTATGGCCAACTGAAGTTGACATCTTCCATCTGCTACCCTGCTTGTTTTGTGCATTCAAATCCCAACCTTTTATGGTTAGAGGATTAGTCTCCCAGCCACTCCCCTACTCCGTGTGTGTATATGGCTCCCAACCTGTTTCGATAATAGCAATCCATTTTGAAAGAGTCAGATGATCCTTAACCCCTCGACCTAGGACATAGAATGTGTTTCTGAATTGGCATGTCCTACGAAGCCTCTCCCTTTCCCCATAGATGCCCCTCATTAATTAGACTAGACACATTCCATTTTGATGTCAAATTATGAGGATTTGGCTATGGAGTAAATGCAGTGTTTGGCAAACCAAGCAATTCCAACAAAGAAAACACTATTTTATTAACTGTTTCTCCCACCTGTGCCCCAAGAACTCAGGCATTTTTTTGGAGTACATTATTCATGATCATGGCACTCTTTTTATTGAGGGTCCATTTTATCCCATCGTAAGTTACCATAAACTCATGCTATTGTAGTAGTTGATGCCTTGAAAACTAACCCCCAGCTAGCACATGACCATTCCATAGGTCATAGTGTTGCATAGCATGTTTTAAATTATTCCCAATCCAAAACTGTTTATGGACAACTTTATACGCTATAATTTCAAGAAAGTGTGCAGATTGTAGCAAGTCTATTGCATTGGAGAAAAATATTGAAACTAATTGAGAAGGGTAAAGGAAATCCTTGGGGGTTGGAGTTAAGTTTCATCTCCAATTATCTATTTGATTACATGCCAAATGGAAGACGAGTTGACAACAAATATTCTATCCAGCATAGTGTTGTTGATAATCAAAGGGAAAACCTCTTCTCTCACGCTCAACATAATCCATATCCTAGATTTCTTTGGCAGCAGCTCTCTGTTGAACTTAGAGAAAGAATCACATGGAACACAAACTTCTGCAAAGGTTGCCAATTTCTAGAAATGTGACTACACAATGGAATGGACAAGGTATTTAATTTGGGAAAAATGTACTTTGCAAATTACGAAGAGATTCATTAGACATAAATATTGTCTTTTGAAAGGAATGCATAGTATGGAATATGTCCACTTGGGTAGTATTATTCATGTGATCTGGATGGTCCATGTGATGTATGATCCCCATATATATCAATTAGTACTTAAGCATGCAAGATGGACACCACGCATCCCTACGACTGTTGAATAAAAGGTTGACAAAATATTTTCACTTGCCACATCTATCTATATATGTACGAGCCCTCTGGTTACCTGAGCTGCTATAATTAATCAATTTCCCTCACCCACTTTATCCACAATGATTAATGTTCAAATATAGTCATGCTCTACAATTAAAATGTTTGTATTGACTGCTGAAGTCACCACCCCGTCACAGCCCAAATTCAACATGTCTATAACTTTATTCCCTTCGTGAAGTGTGTGTGAGAGATACACTTCTTGGATATTGTCTAATAGGATCCATATTTGGTTTAGGATACAGTTGAGTTTCCATGAGTATGACTTCCATTTAATACAAGCATTAATTATGACTGGGGAATCACCTTCAACATGCAACCATTTAAAACCACACTGTTTAGCAAGTATTAATCCCGCAAATAAAGTGTGAGCTTCGGCAAGATTATTTGTTCCTATAGGTAAGGGAGATGTTATGAGCACAAGAAATTCACCCTAGGAGTTTTGAATGCAAGACCCCATGCCTGACTTACCTAGATTTCCATGAGATGCCCCATCAAAGTTAAGTTTCACTACACCTGGTGATGGCGGATGTCATTTCACTTCAGTTCTGTTTACTTTTGTTGAACCCTGCTTTGCTATAGCACACCCTGTAGGGATAAATATTCATTTCCATGTACACAAAATGGTTCCATGCCAAGGCGTAATGATTGGATTATAATTACATTTATTCAAACTATCATTGACAACCTCTGAGATTGATTTCTCAATGGCTTCTAATACCACTTCAACAAAAGATGTAACCTTCCTGAAGGTACATTTATTTTGTTCCCACCAAATGGCCCATACCACTAACTCTGGTGTACATTTGCGAATGCCCATGAATAGAGAACTCGAGTATAAGATTGGCCAGGATTGGAAGAGGTCCCAAATGTTGTTCGATAGAGGGGTGTTGTATTTGATGACATGTAACTGGTAACCGGACATAATAACCCAACCAAAATAACCCTAGACACAATAACCCTGCCATAATAACCCAAGGACACAATAACCCAGGGTCACAATAACCCATGGTCAAAATAATCCATGGAAAAAATAACCCATGGTCATTTTATATCAAGTTAGTATGCTAAAGAGGGATTTTGAGGCACCATAGAGGATATTTGGTCATTTTTAGACCATATATCCATTATATACCCCTAAAATAGCCTTAAAACATCTTTAATATACTTAAATAACTTATAAAATCGTAAATAATTATAGAAATAAATACAAATTCATGGGAATAAGCTAAATAAGAGTTGTTATGAAAAGATGAGAATCATAATGATGAGAATCATTTTTAATATTCACCGCAATAATGATGAGAATTGTTTTTTAATATTCACCACCATAGTAATGATGAGAATTGTTTTTTTAATTTTTCATGACAGTAATGATGAGAATCATTTTTAATATTCACCACCACACAAAATTTGCAATTACTAAAAGAATCTGAAAATTATTTTATACCATCAATGTATATCCCAAGAAAATATGGGAAATATTTCCACTCATTTATATTATTATGACCAACAAAACAAGATCCACTTATATACAAGTACTTGTAAAATTAAAAAAACTTCAACCTGGTCTAAACCCAAAAACTATACTTATTGATTTTGAATTAGGTTTCAAGGGAGATATTTCTAAAACTATTCCAAATGTCACTATTCAAAGATGCTTTTTCCATTTCTCTCAGTGCTTGTAGAGGAAATTTCAAGAAGAAGGTCTACAAACACGTTACAGTGTCGATGAAGTATTTTCATTTGAGATTAAAAAACTTGTTGCATTATTTTTTGTGCCTCAGATATATGTAATCAATGCATTCAAAACACTTCTACAATCTCCTTACTATATAGAACATGAGGAGACTTTTCAATCCATAGTAGATTATTTTGAAGACACATGGATTGGAAGACTAACTAGAAAAGGCAATAGATGGTCACCCAAGTTTCCAATCACAATGTGGAACTGCTATTCAACTATTCAAGATGATCTTCCTAAAACCAATAATTCTATTGAGGGATGGCATAGAGGATTTAGCGAATTGCTTCAATCATCGCACAGCTCAATCTGGAAATTCATCAAAGAAGTGAAAAAAGAACGTCTCCAAGAGAATAAAATAGAGAAATATATGGATGGACACACTACACAACCAAGCAGGAAAAAATACAATGAACTCAAAGAAAGACTAAAAATACTAGTTGATGGTTATGACAATAATAATATTTTAGATTATATAAGAGGCATTGCTCATAATTTGACACTTTAATTGAAAATTTGAACTATTACTTTTAGAAATATACTTATAATTTATAAATTTTGTTTTCCTTTCTCTATAATCTTATGGGGTTATTTTGTCCATGGGTTATTTTGGATTGGGTTATTATGACCTTGAATTATTTTGTCCTCGGGTTATTGTGGCTAAGTTATTCTGTCCAAGGTTATTTTGGCTGGGTTATTATTTCCTATAATCCATGTAACTGATTGAATGTTTGATATGTTAAGTTGAAAGATAATGCAAGTCATTAAATCAGTTAATGGACTATATTGTCATTGATGTCAACTTGATATCATCTGTACAATCATATACATAATGCAAAAGACTTCAGAGAACCAAAGGAGCCAAATTTATGATTTCAGCAATACATAAAAGTCAAGTATTCACTAAGTGACAAACAACACCGATGGAGAGAGAAAAGAAGAACAGTCACAATGATACCCGATGATCAGAAGCATAGTGTTGCCTGACAAAGAAAATATAAAGAATTCCCGAAGAGAAAATTTAGAAGGTTCCCTGAGGAGAAAAATTCCAATGATGCCCGACAGATGGAGATCATGAAGCTAGCTAGAGTCTCACTAATAAATCAGTCAGTTGTTATTGACAACTAACTATAGTAGTGACCGACAGAATAGAGAGTTCAGAAAATGAAAAAATATCTAGTTGGCATAGCTAAATATAGACTTAACTAGTTGTCTACTTTGTTTTATTCAACCAGAGATAAGTGATTGATTTAAAGATGATTTGTATAGTTGGCAAGAAGATGTCTATGAGACAAATTAGGAGTTATGCTTTAAATCTAATTGGTTGGATTGTTTATCACGCCAAGAATCAAGAACCAAGAAACAATGAATATTATGTATATAAAAGAGACAAGCTTAATTCATGAAGAGAAACTGATGAAGAACAAATTCATGCAGTGCTGATCAAACAAGTTGAAGGAGAGCTAAGGAATTTTGGAGACAACCAATGAACAGTGAGAACAACATCACAGATCAAAAAGTGTGGAGCACACAGATTGAATTGATACATTGGTCAAAGAGGTAATGTACTTAATAGATCTAAAAATCCACAATTCAAGTTACAGTATGAACAGGTCATAGTGTTTTAGTTTAACCATTGAAGCATCAAGTCTCTTAACCAAGTAGGACTTAACAGTCTTCTATATATTGAGGTACATCTCAAGGAGTGCCAAAAAGGTTGATTCATGAAAGTAGCATTGGACTTGCCCGATGCCTATTGACAGTCTAAGAAGGAGGTTGATTCAAGGATGGTAGCAATAGATGCTCGATACTAAGTGACAACCTCTATGTATAAAATTCTCTAATAAGGTCACACTTAGCAGTATGTTTGTAACCTTTAATAGGGTTGGCTCCTAACAGGGCTCACTTCAAAAGAGTGAAAATTTGGGGTACCGGTCCCAGTGGTTTTTCCCTTAACAGGGTTTCCACGTTAAAATTCACATGTTATGTGTGTATGATTCATTTATTTACTATTTTGGATCTTACATATCTAACTCTGGATTGATCGGTATACTCTGCTTATTTACTCAATTTTGGTAAATAGTTATACTGCTTATCGGTAATCAAGAAAGAATAAGGATTGACAGAGAAAACCTACAGACAATTAATCATTATTAGTATTTCATGGCATGCATCTTGTAGGGACATAATAATCTAAGATTTATTGATTGGTGGTTAATTTTGAAGGATAAATTTTTTAGGCAACTGATTCACCCCCCCCTCTTAGTTATTACTAACAACTGGTATCAGAGCTTGTGTGCTTAGAAAGGAAGGTTTCAAGACCTAATTCAAGATCATAAGATGAACAGATGAGATGTGCCCAAGTTGAACAAAGACAACTTTGCTTCATGGGAAAGTAGGATAAGACTCCACTTATCAGGTATTGATAATGATGTTACTCAATTCCTAGATACTAAATATGTGTTTCCCATAGGAGTATTAATAGTAGATCAATTGAGACAGAAGCATGATCACAACTACATGGTCATAGAGCTTTCTTCCTCACTCTCTGATGCTGAATTTGAAGATGTCAAAGATTGCAAAACTGCAAAGAAGATGTGTGACAACTAAAACTTGTACATGGAGGTGATACAAATGTTCAGAGAGCTAAGGCAGAAAGCCTTAGAGGAAAGTTTGATGATCTCAAAATGAAATAAGGAGAAAAAATCACACAATACAACACAAGAATCAAAGAAGTAGCCAATGCTATATGAGGAGTTGGAGGTACACTTGAAGAGGAGACAGTGGTAAGTAAAATCTTAAGAACCTTACTGCCTGTATATGCCGTTAGAGTTTCTACCATTCAAGAAATGAGAGAAGTAGAAAACAATACATTCACTCTTGATAGTTTAATTTGTAGAATGATTTCATTTGAAATGGATAACTTTGATAATAGTGTCTTACTAAACTTAGAGTCTGCATTTAAATCTTCTATGAGAATAAGCAAATCAAGTCATAGACACACATCTAGAAGAGATAGGGAAAGTGAAAGTGAAGAAGAAGATCTAGATGAAATAGAAGCACTTATGGCTAGAAGAATGCAGGGAGGCAAAGGTAAATACAAAGGCAAGTTACCACTTGTATGCTTTAATTGTAAAGAAATTGTACACTTTGCTGCAACATGTCCAAACAAAAGAAAAGATGACAGAGTTAATGACAGATCTTTTGAGAAGAAATCTAATAGAGGTGATAACAAAGATTACAGAAGTTACCGACAATCAGAAAGAAGAGATACCCAAGACTACAAGGACAAAGGAAAGAAATCCAGCTACCTAGCTACTTGCAAAGATGAAGATATTGACACCGAACCTGATAAAGACATCAAGATGGTGTTTGTGGCTGTGAAAGATAATTGGTATGAAGATGAAAGGTATGTATATACTACACTCATATCTAATGTTAGCAAGAATGACATCTAGATTATAAATAGTGGTTGCACTCACCACATGACCGGTGACAAATAAAATTTTAACACATTTGAGTATTACAATGGTGGTACAGTAAGAATGGGTAATGATACACCTTATCCAATTGAAGGTAAAGGAACTATAATGTTGAATAACCTGATTAAATGTGAAAATGCTTATTGGGTAAAAGGATTGAATTATAATTTGTTGAGTGTTTCTCAGCTGAATAATTCAGGTCACAGAGTAGCATTTGAGAATAAGAAGGCAAAGATCTTCAATGAATCAGGAAGATTGATTGGTACCGGTGAACAAACAAAAGGTAAATTATTCTATCTGAATGATACTAACACCACTTTATTAATGACTAGAAATGAAGACATATGGTTGTGGCACAAAATATTGTGTCATGTGAATTATGACAAATGATGAAAATAAGAAGAAGGAGAAATGTAAGAGGCTTATCAATGATGTCAAAGCCCGACAACATCATGTGTAAGAATTGTCAAAAAGGTAAGATGACAAAGTCTAGTTTCAAAAGTAAAACCCATAC
Source organism: Thuja plicata (assembly GCA_018584345.1). NCBI lineage: Eukaryota > Viridiplantae > Streptophyta > Pinopsida > Cupressales > Cupressaceae > Thuja > Thuja plicata. The sequence continues at coordinate 4,191,850 of MU224968.1, forward strand.
ATCTGATGATATTCTAGAATTAGTCCATACTGATCTATGTGGACCAATGAGGACAAAGAGTTATTATGGAGATAGATATTTTATTCTCTTTGTTGATGATTACTCTAGAATGATAACAGTTATGTTTCTAAAAGATAAATTTGAAGCATTCAAGATGTTTAAAAGGTATAAGGCTATGGTAGAGAAACAAAGTGGTAAGGATTTGAAATGCTTGAGATCAGATAAAGGAGGAGAGTTTATATCAGATGAAATTCACTAACTTCTGCAATAAGTATAGTATAAAAAGATAGGTTTCTACACCAAGAACACCACAACAAAATGGGATTGCTGAGAGAAGGTATAGATCCATATTTGATTGTGCTAGAGCACTGATGATAAAGAAAGGCATCACCCAAATCTTCTGGAGGGAAGCTATCAGTACTGCTGTCTACACATTAAATAGAGTACAATTGAAGAAGGATACAAAGAAGACAATGTAAGTTACTTCAAAATCTTTGGTAGACAATGTTATATCTTAACGGATGATAGAAATGGAAATCTTGATGCCAAGAGTGATGAAGGTATATTTCTAGGGTATTCCACCAAGAGAAAGGCTTATAAATGTCTTATCAAGGCTTCTAACAAAATTTTTGAAAGTGCAAATGTGAAGATAGACGAATTTACAGAAAAGAATGACCTGAAAAGAACAAAAGAACCAGAGGACTACAACAAGTTTGTATATTTTGAAGAACCTAACACTCTTCCTGAGAAACAGTGCTTAATTCCAGAGCAACAAAATTTTGTAACTGACGGTTAGGCTGCAAATATCGATGGTCAGGATAATAATCGAAATAATGTACAAAGTGATGAAGAACATAATGAAGGACAACATGATGATCAAGATGATAGAAAAAGAGCTGAACTAGTTCTTTCCAGATATGTAAGAAGGAACCATCCAAAGATCCAGATCATAGGAGACAAGAAAGCTGGTACAAGAATAAGAAGTAAGTCTCTAAATACAAGTTGTTTAATTTGTGAGTTTGAACCAAAATCTATCAATGTTGCACTTGATAATGAAGAATGGATAAGTGCTATGAATGATGAGATTGAGAAGATTGAGGAAAATAAGATATGGTCACTTGTACCAAGACCAGATGACAAGAATGTCATCGGTACTAAATGGATATTCAGGAACAAGCTGAATGAGAATGGAGAAGTCACAAGAAACAAAGCAAGACTAGTATGAAAGGGGTATGCACAGCAGGAAGGTATTGACTATGGAGAGACCTTTGCACCCATTGCTAGGATAGAAGGTGTAAGAATACTACTTACTTATGGTGCATTCAAAGGATTCAAGGTATACCAGATTGATGTCAAGTCAGCATTCCTAAATGGAATACTTGAAGAAGAGGTATATATTGAGCAACCAGAAGGGTTTGTAGATCCAAACAAGAGAAATATGGAATGTAGACTTCATAAAGCCTTGTATGGATTGAAACAAGCTCCTAGAGCATGGTATGAACAACTTCATTCCTATCTTATAAGTATTGGATTTGTCGGGACTAGTGAAAATAGTAATCTTTATTTGAAGGAAGATACTGATGCTAACACTTTCATTGCTGAAATATTTGTTGATGACATCATATTTGGAGGCAATGATATGCTATGAAAATCATTTGCTAATGAGATGAGAAAATATTTTGAGATTTCTATGTTTGGAAAAATCAAGTTCTTTCTTGGTCTACAGATCTTGCAACAATGTGAAGTTATTTTCATTATACAGTCCAAATACATTAAAGAGGTCCTGAAAATATTCAAGATGGAAGATTCCAAACTAGTTGGAACAACGATGGCTACTGGATGTAAGTTGACAAAGGAGGACAAGATATCAGAGGTAAATCAAACTTTGTACAGATCAATGATTGGAAAACTCATGTATGTTGTACACACTAGACCAGATATTGCACATGTAGTAGGAATTGTTGCTATATTTTATGCTAACCCCAGGGAATCACATATGACTACTGTGAAAATAATTTTAAGATATCTGAAGAATACCAAGGAATATGGCTTACGGTATAGAAGAGAAGAAAAATTTGAACTTAAGGTGTTTACCAACGCTTATTGGGCTGAAAATATTGATGACCGGAAGAGCACAACTGGAGGAGAATTCTTTATGGGTGACAGACATGTCACATGGATTAGCAAAAAGAAAGGATGCATCTCTTAGTCTACTGCAGAAGCAGAGTATGTTGCTTCTACTGAAAATTTCTCAAATATTGCATGGATCAAACAGTTACTGGAAGGTATGCATATGAAGATCCTAGAACTAGTAATTATCTATTGTGATAACACCAGTGAAATAAACATTTCCAACAATCCAGTCATGCATGCTAAGACTAAACACATTGCCATCAACTATCATCATTTGAGAGAACAAGTTCAAGCAAAAGAGGTGATACATGAGTATGTACAATCCAAATAACAATTAGCTGATATCTTCACCAAGCCAGTACCCAAGGATGCATTTGAGTACTTGAGAAAGAGACTAGGGGTCAAGCACTTGTCTACCAGTCAGTAAAATGACTAGAAGGCTACATCAGCCTACATATTATCAGAATATCATTAATGTTGATGCAAGCAAAGAGATGAACTTCAAGGCTACATCTATATATAGACAGGTATATATCATCACCAAGAACCAGAGCATATTGTTGTATTGCTGATGGATAAGGGAAATTCAAGGAATATATTATGGATGGAGAGAAACGATTGTTTCACATTAATGTCAAAAATTTGTGAGATATTTGTTTGGAATTTCTGTTAAAGGGAGAGAGATTATCCATATTATTACATTCTTTAGAAAAGGGAGAGAGATTATCCATTATCACATTACTCCAACAGGGAGAGATTGTATCCTTAGGGAAAGAAATTGTACGGAAAGATTATACAACGGGAGAGTTGCTGACAAGAGAAAAAGACATCAAAAGAGAAGAACAGTCAAGGGAAAGAAATTGACACAAGGAGAGAACACAACACATTAGAAGAGAGATAGCTACAGGAATCAAATCTAAGCTAAAATAGATCTTATTGATGGTTAGACATTTATCGGTTAACATAACAAAAATATTGGTAGTTTGATGAATCTCAAATGTTGTATTTCATATTGTATTAGAAATAGTATAGTGTGGTAATATAGTATGTTGTCATTAATGCCAAAGGGAGAGATTGATGACATGTAACTGATTGAATGTTTGATAATGTTAAGTTGAAAGATAATGCAAGTCATTAAATTAGTTAATGGACTGTATTGTCATTGATGTCAACTTGATATCATCTGTA